>JANHGN010005136.1:0-38602 GCA_024605025.1 Megaceryle maxima | reverse complement strand
GGGGGGATAGCGGAGGGGGGCGGGTTCTGCTCCCATCCTTGGCAGGAGAGAGTGGAAGAGCTCACTTCTCACCCAGGACCACATCAGAAGGAGTTGAAGACGGGAGGGGGAGATACAGTGTTGCAGGCTCCTCTTCGCTTTCCATCTCCATCAAGCTTCCTAGGGCCTGAGGCTGCAGCAGGGAAAAAAAAAAAACAACAACAAAAATAACCCAAGTAAACATTATGTTAGAGTTGACAAAATGACTCTGTACATCGTCTTAATTGTGATGTAATGCTAATTCCAGTAGCTGATCTCGAAACCACCTTGACTTCTTCCCCCCGCCTCCCTCCAACCCTTGCCATGCCAATCTCATCCAGTGATCTCAGAGTGCTTTGATGGCACAGCTGGGAAACTGAGGCAAGCAGGGGAGAACGTTGGCCCAGGGTCACACAGGGAGCAAGCGACAAAATTCAGCAGACATCTGGTCTCCAGGCTCTTGTGCCTAAACTGTTAACTTGGCTCTTGTCTCCAGTATCTTGCCAGGCAGCAGCAGAAGCTGCAGCGTGGTTATGCCATACAGAAAAGAAATCTATTCAAAACTCAACTTTTTTAACAGCTCCAGGCAGCTCCCCAGGACTACTATTAAAACACTGCCCTGGAGTGCCCCTTCACTGTCTGGAACAAAATATTGAATGTTTCTCAAAGAGCTGATTTAATGTGCTGCACCATTTAGCAGAGAGGGGCCTGATTTGTTTTGTATCTCCACACTGCACCATTCTCATCCCCACACCCATGCTCAAGCAAAACAGCTTTATTAAACCACCAACCCATCTGCCACTCCAGCCACTTCCTGCAGCACTACCATGTCCTGCATCTTTTTCAGTCCCTCTCAGAGCCATGACCGAGCAGCTGAAGGTCTCTGCAGATCTGGGCTCTGCTGTGAACCTGCCTTGTGTCTGTTGTCCGGGTTGGTAACACCCATCCTGTGCCATCCATGGTCTCCTCTAGGCTTGCTCATGCTGTCTGGCAGATACCTGGAGAAGTCACCAGCAGCCCTGACCTGACTCTCGTCTCAGATGAAGACCTAGCCAACTGCAGCCTTACTGGGAACATTAGGCTCATTTCAAAGTTTTAAGGAAGTAGGGGGAAAACCAGGTTTTATAAAATCCAAACAAGCAGCTCTTTATAAAGTCCAAATGAGTGGCCTTCTGCAAAACAGCAGCTGCTCAGGATCTGAAAAGGCTGACGCAGCCAAGTGGGCTTCTCTCTATCCTTCTAGGGCATCTGTGTCTATGAGGACATGCTCCCTCAATAGGGACACTGGCACCATGTCACTCGCCACCCCAATGTTTAGGTCTCTAGAGATTTGTCAGTGAAAGCTTCTGCCACAGCTGTCCCGTCCTCACTGGCCACCCCACTGCCTACACACTGCCAGGCTGGGCTGCTGGCAGCACTGTCTACTATGTCACTGGCCACCACCAGCTTCATGTCACTGGTACTCAATATCAGGCAGCTTCTGCTGGTGCTACTCCCCAGGAAGCCAGCAATGCTGAGCTCCTCCAGCAGCAGCTCTGAGCTCTCTACCTCAGCAGCTTCCTAGGGCTCCCAGTTTGGGCTGCTGTGGCCCCCAACAGTGCCCAACTCTTGCCCCTCCACTCTGGGCTCCCGTGTCCCCTGCATGCTCAGGTATATTTCTAATGGGCATTTTCCTGGGATCACAGTCTTGGGCAGGGGCATGATTTTCCCTGCAACGCTCCTGCACTTGACAGAGCTGTGCCATAGCTGCAGTACCACTGGCATCGAGCTGCTCTCACTGATGGAAAAAGTCCCATGTGGGGGCATGCTGCTGGGAGCTCAGCTTTGCTTCTATGCTAAGGAGTTTCTTCTGGCTGGCTCTGCCAGTGTCTGTTCATCCTTGGCTCAGCTTGCTCGCAAGCTGCTCCCTGCCAGAAGTGTTTTTTTCCTCAAAAAATCTCATCTGAAACCGCCATGTCATGTCATATTGACTGGTTGAAAATGAGATTCTCCCACCCTTCAGCTGTACCCTCCTGTTTCCTTTCCTCTGCCATCACCAGACTTGGGTGGCCAATGTAGGGCATGGCTGCTACAAAGCACAGCTCATAGCCCCCCTCACCACAGAAAGTGTGTTTTCACACACAGGCACAGAGGGCTGGAGAGGCACAGCTGAGTGCAGCCCCTTTTCCAGCAGCAGCACAGATTAGACTACAGCAACCAGTGGGTGAAACCACATTCAAAAACATCACATGAATCCTGACAGCAGAGGGTCCTTCTCTGTGTCTGCTGTGCAGCTGCTATTTACACCAGCAAATATATCTCTCTATTTACACCAGCAAAAGGGTCTGCTGGTGGAAGCGGGGAACATTTCACATCAGCAATCACAAAGCCACTGTGTCAGAGCCGGCTGGGAAGTTCTTCCCTATTGCCTCAACATCTTAAACCCACTGCAGTAGCAAGGCAGGTGGCCTCTGTACCAGAGCCACATGCAGAATTTAGACCCCTCATCAAAGATCCCCCAGATAATCACTTGCCACCATGATTTCTTAATGTTCATATTGGCTACTCCCATAACAGCCCTGGTGCTTGCAAAGTAATCTCTCTTTATCCTGGATATCTCCCCCCTCATACACCTGATGCTCACCCAGTACTACCGTCACAGCTGATTTCCTACAGCGGTGCCACAGAGGGGTTGTGCAATGAGTCTGAGGTGTAAGAGAAGTGGTTTGCAAAAAGGAAGAAGGATTTTAGATGAGATTTGCTTTTGCAAAAGTTCCCACCAGCACTGCTGCCTAATGAGGTAATCCTAAGGGAGGCCAAATCTGACATGGTGGTGAGACTCAGGAACAGCCCAGATTGATGTAAAGTGGCAGAGGGAAGTGCAGGATTCATCCTGCAGCAGTCAGCACATCCTGCCCTGCTGGGATTCAGCCTAAAACCTGGCCACCCATCACACTGGCTGTGAACAAGAGCAGCCACCACCAGCACAGCCCAGCAGAAGAATTCAGCCTCAAACAGCCACTATCACTACAGTTACCACCAAAACTCACCCCAAGGCTCAGTGCAGGATTACTCTTGATGGTGGGGCCTCAAGTCACCCCAGGACCAGGATCTGGGAGGAAGGCAAGCCCCTTGCTATCAGGCTGATGGGGACAGTCTCCATTAGCTGATTCCTCTCCCTTCTCTGCTTCATAATTAGTCTTACCTCCCTGACAGCCCTCTGCCAGGGGCACATCCCTTCTGGCCCCTGCACTCACTGCAGACATCCTTTGCTTTACCCTCTACAACCTGCTTTTCATCAGCATCCATGCAGCTACCACCCTCAGAAAGGTCTGAGGCCACATCCCCAGCAGTCCCCACCTCCAAAAGGAAAGGGCATCTCGGACACATTTTCCTCAGCAAAACTCAGCCAAGTGAGGAACCCAAAACTCTTTCTGTTTGGCTCTGAGGTGGGGAGCATCCCACGGAGCCTGTCATCCCAGGGCACAATCAGCACTCCTGCCACTGGAAAGACAGATCATTTGATAATTAACAGGAAGGCTTTTACACTTGCCCCAAACCTACAGTGAAGTCGCTGGCAGACTCCCCAGGAGTAAGGGGAGGAGAAGCAGCTGGGGGAGCTTCCTGAACCCAGGAGCCACCTCCAGCAAAGAAGTTGTCTTGCTCCCCAGGGGGAATCGCACCCTTTCCTCCAGCCACTGTGATTTTTAACTAATCTCTGTGGATTCCAGGTTTCCTAAGTCACTCACTATGAACCACCTCTGCCACCAGTAACTTTCTTTTTTTCTGGTGGATCAACCAAAATTTCCTTCTAACAAGCAGAAATTCTTTAATAATAACTTTAACATCTGTCCTGGCCCTACCTGCTGAGGAACCTGAGAGAGAGCAAACCAATGGTGCTAAGGTGCCACAGCCTTAACAAAAAGGTCAGAAAGCCACTGGAGAACCCACGGAGAAGCCAAAGCCTCCCAGGGAATCGTGGCGAGCAGTGCTGGGATGCGCTGCGCTGTTCTGTGCCATCCCCACACTACTGAGCTCTGCACAGCTCTCCCCTCAACCCCAGCTCCCAGCCAAACCTCAGCCCAGGCGATGCCCCAACCTCACCCCAACCTCCTGAGCGCCCCGAGGAGCGCAGCTGCCCCCCGTTCTCGCTACCCCCGGCCCTGCCGCGGTGCTGGGCTCTGCGCAGAGCCGCTTTCCCACGGTCCGGCCGGGGAAGGTGCCTCTAGAGGGAGCTCAGCCCTGCCCGGCTCCGCGTTTGCATCTATGGTCTGGGGTTGGGTTTCTGGTTGGTTTTTTTTTTTTTTTTTTTTCTTCTCTTCTTCTTTTCCCTCCTCCTCCCGTCTCTGCTCGCTTCCTCCCCCGCGCCGCGCCGCGCTCCGAGCAGGAGGCAGGAAGGGAGGCAGCGGGGATGGAGCAGCTCCCCGCCGGGATGCGTTAACCCCCCGGGACACCCCGACCCGCCTGGTCCCCGGTGAGTAGCGCGGGGGTACACACATATATCCCCCCCAACTCCAGTCTCCCCTGGGATGGGTTATCTTTACTCACCGGGCCCGGCCGGGCGGTGCCGGGGCTGCCGTGAGCCTGGTGGGACAGGGAGGGATGCACCGGGAGCCCCGGCGAGGGAAGGAGGGATGTACCGGGAGGGCTCTGGGGGGAGCCCGGCAAGACGGGAGGGGTGGGTAGAGCCGGAGTCCTCATCCTGCACCTCCCGGTAAACAAAGTTAAAGTACACGGGGGTACCTCAGCAAGCAGCACTGCAGAGTGTGCGGTAGCTGGGCCATGGCTGGAAGGTCTCACTCCAAGCTGGTCATAGCCCCAAAGTGGGAATCTCGCCTCTTTCAATTATATTTTCTCTAGGTGAGGGTTCCCCCCCACACGTGGTGACAGCCCCTCTCCACATTCCCGGGACCAAGTGCTCAGAGAAAGGGTCTGAGAGGTTCAGGGTGGTCTATGGGTAGCCTTTAGGTTTGTCGGAGCTGTTGGTGGGAAGAATTGTGCCACGCTGAGGACTGGGGTGACATCTGTCTCACCCTGCTCTGTGCTGTGACCTCAGACATGGCACGTGTGGCTTTGCAGGGTTTCCAGCACAGATTCCCGCCCAGCAGCACCAGGGACCTTCGGGATGTGGGCATGTGGAGGGACCTACAACTGGGGCTTCATGTGCCAGACAGACCCTGGTGCCATGCCCAGACTGGGCAAACTCACCTGTTTGCTCTTCTCGGCCAGGCTGGGAGAAGCGAGGCTGATTCTGCACTGTCCATGCAAGGGTGGCAGCAGGGCACAGGAGCCCTGTGGGACCACTGCCCTGGAGAGGCTGAGCTGCCCTGCACGCCCTGTAATGGAATCACTCCCATGTACTGGGCTCAGGGCCCTGTGAAAGGCTCGTCCCAGAGGATGGTCCACAGGATCTTCATAACATGTCGGGGGATGACTTCACAGCCCTGTCACCAGGCACATTCTTATGGATTAAGGCTGCTCCTGCAGATCCTCTCCCCTCCTGCAGCTTGCAGATGTGTCTCTCTGAGCTAGTTCCACCATCTTCCCTGGGCCCAGGTGCTTTCCTCTGGAGAAAGGTTGGGAGAAGTGGTGAGCGTGTCATGAGGGCACACAGGAAATGTCTCAGAGACATTTGAGGAAAGGAGATGGAGGTGAACTGAGAAACAGTTGAGGCAAAGGTCTTTTTTTTTTTTTTTTTATCAGGGAAGGCTGGCAGGATCCAGGAAGGCTGACAGGTTCCGGGAAAGCTTATTCTTTGCATGGCATGTGCTCTTTAATAAAGATAAGACTCCTGTGCTATCTCAGAGGTGTTGCTGAATCCACATCCTAGGTGCTGTCTGCTGCTTTTAACCCTCTGTGGCCTCCTACAAGAGCAGAAAATCAGGGTGGAGCTGAATCTTGTAGCAGTTGCTGAGAATTAGACACTGTTCCCAGTAACCTGCAGCTTTCCCCCAAACCCTCTCTGGAGCCTTGTCTCAAATCTTGGAGAGACTTCATTTTCTGTAGCCTTGGGCTGTCTGTAAATGTGTGGGTGTTATACCCTTCTTCACATCCTTCCCTGATCTCTTCCAGCACTGTATTCTCATAAGAAAGGGGGAATGGGGCAAATAAAACAGGCAGTGGGCTGGGAAGCAGGAGGAATGTGGGCAGCAGCTCTTTTGATACTGGAGAGGGTGGTCTGAGGTTCTTGGATCCCCTGCAGAGACTGGCAGTGAGCAATCTTGGGCGTTCACTTGGTTTGCAGGAGAGGGAGTTTCGGGTGCTCCCTCCAGAGCAGGTTGGGGACCAGCAGCACTAACAGGGACATAGCTGCTGGTCCCAGATGTGCATGTGTGCAAAAGTGCTGTGGTGTCCTGTGTTACAAGAGAAGAAAGCACTGCAAGAAACTATATTGAGAAGGAAACTGAAAATGAAAGCAAGGGCTAGTCACAGCCTGCTCCTTCTAAGGGTTTGCCAAATGGCAAACGTGAATAATAACATGAGTCAGCTGCTTCTTGGGCACTGGATTCCTGTGCTCACCAGCCACCCTTTGTACTGAGTGGGTACGCCTGCATTGGAGATTCCCTGTTCTCCATGGATGAGGTCTGGGGCAGAGGCAGTGGGGTGATGTGCAACACAGATGACTGCACCTATAGAGACAACTGTAGAAGCTCCAGAGACCAGTGAACTCTTTGGCGGGATGCATCCACATCCTCCCCGGTGCTCAGCGCATTCCCAGATTGTAGCAGCACAGAGAACAGTAGAAATTCATCTACTGCTTTGCTCGCCCATGAACTCCAGAGAGCTGCTCTGAGTCTGGTCTCGCTTCCCTGTGAAAAGCACCAGCACCTTCCCATGCATGGTAGGCTGCAGCTCCAGCCTTGCCACGTGCCCGAGGATGGCAGCGGAACAAGAACAGGAGGGTTTCCTCTGTGGAGGAGGAGACAGGAGCACAAGCATCTGCTCCAAGCTCTACCTGAGCTGTGTCCACCATGTCCCAGAGCAGAGAAGAGCAGCTCTGAAGGCTGTGTGTCTGCTGATCTCAGCAAGTGGGAGACAGCTCTCCTCCCAGCTTTACCCTCAGTCCAGCTGCTGATCCTCATCATGTTTTCAGCTTTTCCTTGGATGGGGATGTTTGAGGCTGGGGAGGAAAAGGGAAATCCTGTCCTCTGAGGCACGTAGGAAAAAACAGCATCTCTATCTGCATGTCAGTGTGGCTCAGGCTCCCTGAACACAGCTATGCAAATACACGATGGCTTTTGAAGCCCAGCTGATACATTTTGCATTTCCAGGCCCCCATCCCCACCTTGAGAGCAGGCTGCTCTTCACATTACTGCTTGGGGTCTCCATTCCTTTTGAATAATCTTCAGTGTGAAGTTGTAAGCTTGGACCACATGTTGCACTTCTAATCTTGAAATAGGTAGTTGTTTATCCATAGTCAGAGCTTTTTTTTTTTATTGTTGCCCAGAATACAAATTAAACTTCTGGGTGGCGATGTGTCTTCATGAATTTAGACCTGGTGCAAATCAGAAAACCCACCAGTTTAGCCCTGTAGAAGTCTGGCCTAGGAACATGTACTGGCATGCCAACAACAGGCTGGGAGCTGTGGTGATCTCTCTCTAACCCTGACGGTAACTGCGTGGCCTCACTTCCTCCTTTGCAAAAACCAGAGAGTGAGGTCATTGTGACGAGCAGAGGGGTAAAGGAGCTGCCGTGAGCCTGTGACATTCAGGAGATATATGATCTATGCATTTGGTGCTCTTTTAATTTTCTTATTCTGAGAGTAAGAAGCATAAAGATCAGGGGGAATTGGAGAGTTTGCATTTAGGAGAATAGAGCTCATCTCTTGGAGTAGTTGCAGAAAACAAGCTGGAGGTGCTGGCGAGGAGGAATTGGCACTGCAGGAGCCACAGCAGCTCGGTGCGGTCACAGGTTGGTTTGCTCTTGCCATACTCTGAACCGTTGTGGCTGCAGGTTGGGGTCACAGCCTTTGGGGCAGAAGTGGAGCCCACAGCTCAGCTCCCAGACATGTTTTCCTGGTCCAGTCAGGGAGTCGTGGAGCCCTTTCTGTGTGCTGTGATTTTTGCTTCCATCCCAGCGTGAAGCCTCTGCAGATGCTGCTGTTTGGGCCGAGTAGCAGCTGGTGCAGCCTGTAGCACTTGCTGAGTGGGTCAGAGTATAGCTGACAGGTTTCCAGCAAGAGAGGGGAGGTTCTGAAGTGGGGTAAGGAGTTGGATGACTTTCCTCTTCTGGCAAGGCTATCTGTGAACATGTTAGAGAGAACAGTCAGGGCAAGACGAGAATTCTAGTCCTAGGGGCATGGTGTGCCAAGGAATCAGGGGAGAGGGTACAGGAGTGAGGTGCCAGGTCTCTGGCAGAGATAAAAGCAGGTGGCATTGCTCTGCTGAGCACTTAACTTAGCCAAGGAGGCTTGGCTAGGCAGGGAGGTGGGTGAGGGAGCAAGGGGCCAGGAGGCTCCAGGGTCCAGGCTGGCTGCTCATAAGCCAGGTCACTTACTGTCTCTCGTCATTCCAGGTAAAGCGGATACTCCCAAGCATCTCTCTGCAATGGCCTCAGGGAACAACAGTGACCCACCGAGGGCCCGGGGCTGCCGAAGCAGCAACAGGCACAGGCTGTCACAAGAGCTCAACTCAGGTAAAAAGGTTGTTGTGATGTTGAGGGGAGGAAGCATCTTCAACCCACTCTTTTCTTTTTTTTTCCTTGCCGTGTGTCTCTGAAAAGATGGGGATTTTTTCATACCTCCAGGGACTTCTGCAAGACTGGGCTAACAAACCAGCTCCATAAAGCTATGCAAAATTGAATTGGGAGAGCACGTGCTCAGTGCTTTTGGGGCAATGCTTAGCATGGGATTAGCATGGCAGGCAGCAAGGGAGGTTTGAAAGGCGTGGAGGAAATAACGTGCAGGGAGCTGCTGGACTGGGGCTCGCTGGCAGTGCCATGCTGGCACAGCGGAGGGTCACAGGGGATGGGGCATGGGGCAGACCGCCCTGGCTGGCTGCGAGATTTATGGCTGGTGCCCGATGGCATTTGCTTTTCCTTCCCTGAGCACAAGAGAGCAAAAGGCACCTGATGTTTAAAACACAGAGAAAAACACACCTTACTGATGAGTGTACTGAGAGCTGAAAGGAACCCAGAAACACCTTAGCTCCCATTTCATCCCCAAACCGATAAAATGCCGCTGCACACAAGGTGGTTAAACATGGAGGACTTACCCTGTTTTGCAGGTGGACTTGTAAATTAGGCTGAGTCACTGCAGCTCTGTCAATAATGGAGACATGGAGCTGTACCTAACTATTTAGGTGTTTGAGCTCCTGTCCAGCTCAGAGCTGTTTTATTGACCTGATAATGTTATTTATACTCTGGTAGTGCCTGGACTCCTCTCCATCTCAGAGTACCGTTTGTGCTAGAGCCTCTGTGAATACATTGGAAGAAAACAATACCCTGTCTTTCCCTTACCAGTCTATGAGGTATGAAAATAAATAAATGAGAGCCGTTGTTTACGTATGCTGATTTCCTGTTGAGGCCAATGAGATGCTGATGTGAAAACCAGTGAGAGGCTCAGGCCCTGAGCTCTAACCACACTTTTACCATCATGCTTCCTGTACATTCACAAACACTTACTGGCAGTACTGGCATCCCTCTGCTTCCCAAAACTGAGGGGGATTTCATCCAAAATGTGGAGGTGGGGGTCTCTGCAGTCCTCTTAGGGAAAAGCCTCCTGGACTCCAGTGGAAGCAGAAATGGGCAGCTTCCACCAACATGTGCTGTGGGATTATGGGGTGGAAGAAGGCTTGTCAACAAGTATTAAGTCTGGCTTTTATTTAGGGCTCACTTACTCTGTTTATCTTTGGATGCCACATGGAGTAAAAAGATTTATCTGCTGCCCAAGGATTTGCTTGAGCATCATTCTGAGCCTTTGTTCTACCAGCCAATCCTTAGGGCACGGAGAAGATGCTGCTGTGTCCATCCATCTGGGTTGGGTGGCAGTTTGCACTTCTGGTGGTTTTAGGTCACTGTAGACAGAGGCAGGAGTTTGATACTCCTGGCAGTATGTGATGAAGAGGAGAAGCAGCTTAACTCATGAACAGTCAAAGGGAAGCAAACATTGGAGGAGAAGGGGTGGGAGGCCCAGCACCAATGGTGCTGACCTGAATTTGGGGCGGGGAGGGAGAGGAAGAAAAAACAACCAAACAAAACAAAACAACACCACCCACCAACCAAACAGAAAAAATGAGCTGAGGACTCCTACTTCAGAAACTTAACCCTGCCCTCCTTCAGCCCTCACCTGTCACTCAAGGGGGACAGAGCTTCCCTGCTCAGATGCCCTGCCAGGGCACGCACAACTATGGGAACAGTTTGGATAAATTCCATCAAGCTGCAGGCACCGCCATCCTCACGCTTGCAGGTAACCGTGCCAAGCACAGCTCAGCCCCGCTCCGCTGCAGAGGGGCTCATCCGCATCATGAAAGGACTGTTGAGGTGGTTGCACTGTGCTGCACGGACCATGTCAGCTGGGATCCCAAAGTGCTTGGTGGTGTTTCACTATAGCCCCATATTACTGCCAGGGAAGCTGCAAGAGCCTTGATGCCGGTCCCTGTGAGGATGTGCAAGGTGTCAGGGCTGTGCACAGGAAGCTCAGCCACCCTGACCCACAGTTTGCAATGTCAGATGGGCAACTGTTCTCCTCCTCAGCTTACCTGGCCTTTCTCATTTTCCCGTGCGTTTAACACTCATGTAACATACCTGGAGAGGTGTGAGGTTTGGTCTGTGGTTGTTTGTCTTCGCTCTGGACTTGGCGTTGCATGTGGAGTGAGTCATGAATTGATAAATAGTTACTTAGGGATGTTGGTCACGCATCTGTGAGCGCCTCTGTGTCTTCATCTCCAAGAACACCTGCAAAATGAGGAGGAAAAATGTGAGCTGCCTGTTCAAGCCCAGGTTCTCATACATTCTGTAGAGCAACCAAAGCCATTTAAACATGATTTTTCTCCTGTCTGCAGCAGACATAGAGCACTGGACTTCCCGTTTAACTGCATCACCCACCAATACGCGGGTGCTGTTTTTAAAGGAAAGAAAAAAAGTCATGCTTCTGATAGGTGTGAGGGGAAATAACTCTGCTCTGGAATTGCCTCTTGACTCCTTTGTTCTGGCCTGCAGAGGATGCATTAAAAAGTCTGTAATGAAAAACCCGATGGGCAGAGGGAGATGCACTGCCAGAGCTGAGATGCCCACTCCTCTCGAGCATTCTGCTGCAGCCTAGCCTCCCTTTGCAGTTCAGATTAGCAAAAATAAGACAGTTCTCAGCTTGGGCAGCAAAACCTCTCTGCAGCCCCAGCCCCTGCTGCATGCCTGTAGCTCTGGGTGTGTTGGAGGGACACCACTGAACATAAGAATTAAAGCAGATTTCATGAGTCCAGTCCAGAATCTGGACCAGAGAAATCTTCCTTATTGACAGATTAATTTCCATCTTAAAACCAAGGGTACTTGCCCCTTAGCTCTGCAGGGAGGCTTCTGGAGAACACTGCTTCTCTTTTGTGTGGGAAGATACTTGTTCTAGCGAGCAGAATAAGGGGAAAGGCTCTGTGCTGTGCAGATGCCTCAGTGGAAGGCACTTTTCCTTTTTCCCCACTCTCAGGTGCGAGCTGTGCAGAATTACACCAGCTTGATGCAGTGTCACACCTGAACTGCAACTGGAGCTGAGCTTCCCCTTAAGGTAGAAGTCTCCAGAGACCATTCTTGGTTCCCTGGAGCTGTCTTCTCCCTTTGCAGCCAGGTGCTGTTTCCAGGCTGGATACCTCCTTCTGGACACCTCTGAGTGCAGTCACTGCCCATCTCCCGAGCTCAGAGGGATGCTGCCAGGTTGTATCTGTCATCATTGCAGTCTGTAGCAGGGCTATTGAGTTGTAACAAGGCCTGATGGATAACTCCAGGGAGACCTGCCAGCTTTTACTGCAGTGCAGCTGCTCTCTAGGAGATGGAACAGTGAGAACTAAAGGATATTGCACAAAAATTTAGCTGTGGCCTGTTTGAGACTGGCTGGGATCTGGTTGGCATGGTCGATGGTGTGGATCCAGGCAAGAGACTGTTGCTAGAGTAGGTCTGGTCTAGATGCTGAGAGTGAGCTGGGGACTGAGGACAGCAGGGTTGCTGCTCCATGAAGCAGAAGTGGAGCAGGTCCTCCCTCACAGTGTAGGGGTTCATAGCAGCTTGTGAGCTCCATAACACATCCCTGATGATCCCACGTGAAGCCTAAAAGTCCCAGAGGAGCACCAAACCGCTGTCCTCCTCTCCATTGCTGGTCCTGGGTGTCCACAAGGCAAATCTTGACGCAGATCTTCCTTTAAGTGGGAGACACACAGAGATGGTCCTGGTGGGTGCTGTGGGTTAGTTCCTGGGGGTAAAAGATACATATTCTCCTGGCCTTCCTTGGGTTACTAAAAATAGTGCCTGGGGTTATTAAAACAAGGGATTTTTTGGGTACACTTATTTCCTCTTTTGTTCTGGCAGCCTGTTTACCCTGCCTCTCACTGAAACTCTGAGTCAGTCGGTTTCGTTTTCTGGCTCTTGGTGGAGCCCTCACTGGCTCCTCTGACTCCTCAGTAAGGTGGGATTTGTTTATAGCCAAATAAACTAGTTTCTCCAAAACAAAAAACAATCCCCTGAAAGCACAGCCACCAGGTCTTGTCATTTCCCTTCACCTTTATTTACCCAGCCTGAACTCGGTGTAACCCGAGTCTCTGCACGACAGGTCTTCTCCCCTCCCTGCACCCCATCCAGGCCTGGGCCATCTCCCCAGAGCCCCACGCAGGCCACATAGATGCAACCAGCCAGAAAAAACAGTGGGACAAGTGGCACAACACGTTCTGGAGACTGGGATAGAGGGTTTTATGGGGCAGTGTTGCTAGGGCAGCTTCATCCACCAGGCCAGGTCCTCACAGCTCTCAAACACTGCTCAGACAGGAGCATCTCTGCATTGGAAACAAAATATCCAGTGGCTCGAGAACAGCACAGGCAGTCTGGCAGGTGGGTGTACTGGGATGCTGGGACATGGTTTTAGATGGTTTGGCTACAGTGAGCTGCCCTGCTGCTAGACAGCATTGCTGGTACAGATGTGTCCATCTGCTGTGTGCCACCAGCAGTGCCTTGCGGGATGATCACTTAAAGCCACAGGTCTGCAGGATCCTGTGCTTCTGTTGTTTCCCCAATAGCTCCTTCACCTGGGCTTTGAACCTCATGTAATGTCTGTGAATCTCTGCCCTGAACAGCAGTACCCTGTCAAAGGAGCAGGGCTCTGATCCATCCATACCCTTTCCCTCCCCTACAAGTTTTACATCTTACAAAAGAAAGTGGGAAGATCTGTGTTACTGGGATCTTCAGGCCAGGTCTCCCCAAGCCCTGCATGGTGACTTTAGGTGGGCTGCTGGCTCTTTGGGAACCACTGCGCTAAGCCCCAGTTGCTTCTCGAGCCAGCTGAAACCAAGCTGTAATCAGAGGTCCTGTGACAGAGCAGGTACTTTCCCCAGGAGCAATGTAACATGTGATAAGGTATCGGTCACCATGGTACCTATGGGACAGAATTGCCTCACCATGGGCTCCCCACGTGGAGGGAGCAAGTCCTGGCCACATCCAGACCCTTGCCTGGGCAATGTGGGCACAGGGGACACGCGTGCAGGTCTCAAGCTGAGCCATTTGCAGATGGTTGTTCCTGACTCTTCCTGCTCACACAAAGCCTGCTCGGTTTTCACGCATTGTCGGGGCCGGGTGACAATACCACACAGGCACGTTCCCCTGCTGAGCCCTGAATACCTGGCGTGCCAAGCCCTGCTTGTTTACAAGGGCAGGGGAAGGAAGCTGTGGTTCCCCCTGCAATGGGCTTATCACTTCTCTGGGTGTTTGTCCACAAAGCAGGGGGATTTGGGTGGCCATGGGTGTTCTGGAGCAGGAGCAGGAGCAGACATTCCATTCAAACTTATCACCTGGCTGGTTATCTGCTTTCAAGCACAGGATGGGGAGTCACCTCTCTGGGCTAGAGGTATTCAAAAGTTCCTCTCCTTTCTGTCCCTGCCAGCAGCCTGTGCAGGAGCTGCAAACCCTGCCCTGGCATTGCTGCTGCCAGGCTGATGGGCGTTTGCGAGGCCAGTGATGTGCAATTGAATCAGCCAGGAATTACACTGCAATGACCAATTTAGGTTTTGCTCACCACGTCATTGCTGGTGCCCTGCAAGGGCACAATCGCTGGTGACACTGAAAACCAAGATTGTTTTCTGAGGGTTGATGGGCAGCACTAGATTGAGCTTTGCCTCCAGTCTGGGTTGGGATGGGAGAGTCCTGAACTGGTTTGTGCAGCACAATGCCCTCAGCGAGAGGTGAGAGTGCTGCCAAGCACAAGCACTGAAATGTCTGGTTTGTGTTGTGACAGTTCTGTAGCTGTCTCAGGCCAAATATGGATTCAGAAGGTGGTCCTGTGCCCCTAAGAACTAATTTTGAAGCCAGCCTTTGTTTTCTCATAACTAATGTTGGATTCTTTTTGTTTTACTGCAAAAAGGCCAGTGTTAATACAAACAACACAGTGAGGGAGTGGTCTCTTTCCAACGTGAGAAAGGGGAGAGCTTCTCCCTTGACTTTTCTTCCTCTTGTCTCTCTCAGAAGATCAAGTGGTGGAGGAGACAGAGGAGGTCTTTCGGAGCTATGCCTTCTACCGCTACCAACAGGAGAGGGAGGAGAGAGGGGAGGAAGTGCCCATGGACCCAGAGATCGTGGAGATCCATCAGGAGCTGAGCAGGTAAAACTCTGATACCAACTGTATGCAAGTTCCTCAACCCCATATTGAGCCAGGCTCCACCACAGACCCACCCCTCAGTCCTGCTGACCAGTCTCACTGACCTGTCTGTAATGCCATCTTCCCTCTGGGCAGCACTGGGAGCCAGGTGGGAAGGCGCTTGGCCATCATTGGGGACGACATCAACGAGCGGTACGATGCAGAGTTTCGCGACATACTGAAATCCTTACAGCCCACCAAGGAGAACATCTACGAGCACTTCACCAGAATAGCCTCCAGGTAAGGCCACTGGCTCTCTTGGCGTAGACTGGGCACCTTCTCCTGGAGAAGACCAGAAAAAGAAAGGTCAGATGGGGTGTAATGCAGTCAGTTAAACCCTTGCCCCAGTCACTGAGCAGTTGCCTCCTCAGCTCTGCCCCAGCACACAGACCCTGTCCATTCAAGCTTCACCCACCATCCCCAGGTTGAGCTCCCGACGAGCTCACTGTGATGGTTCCTGTGTTTTCTGCCTGTCTGCTCTTCCTCCCGCGCACTGTTTGAGCAGTCTTCACCCGACCATCGTCTCGCAGTCCTTGCACAAGCTGACTGGGGTCAGAAAGCCTGGGGGACGTGCCCAGGAAGCATGGCCCAGGCATCAATATCCAAGTGAACGTCCCAACTCCCCTTCAGGGGTATGACCAGCCCTGGACTAAGGCAGACCTGCTGCTGGTCCCACTGCCACTTGCTGGGCAGCTGGGAAGTCCCGATGAGTCAGGCTCTGAGGCACAAAGCAAATGCAGCTGCAGGCTGAGGAGATGGGCAGAGACTCACTGCCCTTGGTGTGGTTCCCGTGGAACGGGATGGGACTACCTGAGGTTGGGGGATGCTTCACAGGCTTGCAGACCCTGCAGCTGTCTCATGCAGGTGATGCAGGCCCAGCTCACCCACTCCAAGCAGAGCAACAAGGTTAAGAGCAACAGCAAAGACCCGAACAGCTTATTGCCTGGATGGCCCAAGGTATAGGCATGGATTGAGGTGGCCATGAAGGGGTCCAGCCCTCACCCCTCTCTGCTTTAGGGACACCAAGGCACTACACATTAAATGGTTTGCCCAGGGCCACACAATTGACCTCTGTCAGAGCTAGGAGAGAAGACAGGGTCTCTGGGTTCTCTGGTCCTTCTGCTCCAGCACAGCCCCATCCCTGTGCACCCCCTGCTCAGTGTTTGTTGTCTAACTGCCTCTCTTCTGTCCTCTTCCTGCTCCCCTGTCCTTGGGAAGCCATGCTGCACTGTTTTCACCAGCCTGAGGCGGTTAACGCACCGCAAACAGGTAAATTAACCTCTGTCCCTCTCTCCGTGCTGCCTGTTTATCTGTTGTGCCCTCCCAGGCTCTAACTTCCCTCTCCCTCTGTGACCTGCACAGCAGCAGCTCCATGCCGCAGCTCTGCGGAGAAGACAATTTTCCTTTGTGCAAACAGGGACCCCCAGGAACAGGTCTCCAGATTGAAACACAGGGTCCGAGTCTTCTCTTTTTATTTTTCATTCCCCCCCCCGCCCCCTTCTTGCTTGCCCTGCTGGAAACCAGGAAAACCACCTTCCAAAACTGGTCTAGATAAATCAGTGCCAAACATGCCCACAGCAACCAAGACCTGGGTCAAGAGCTATAGGCATTGAGCAGATGCATCTTGGAGCCCCTCCAGCCCTTGGGAGCATCAGTCTAAGGAAAGATCAGGTTTTGGTCTTGGAGGGGTTTGTACAGGAGCAGGGAAAGTCCTTGTCTAAGATGCTTGGTACTTAGATATAATTACCTCATAGGTATCCTTACCTCCAGGTATGGCTGCACAAGCAAGGGATACTTCGGGAGAGGTGGGTGGTAGCTCCTGCTCCTGGCTGCACATGCAGCAGGTACTGATCTTGCTGCAGACCAGTGGCTTCAACCACCACCGGTTCCAGCTTACCTTCTTTAATGCCCCTGAAAACACAGGATCTCCAGGCAGCTGATGCACTCTGTGTTCAGGTGGAGACCTGAGGGAAAGGCAGGAAGGTGACAGGTCAACAGCAGCCCTCGCAAAGCTTCTCCTCCAGCAATTCAGAACCTGTCACTGTGTAGACAGGATTAGGAAATTTCCTTTTCCCTAGGACACCTCTAACCCACCTGGCTGAGACCACAGTGTCTGTACAGCTGGGCTGCACCTGGAGGACTAGCACAGCATCCCCAGCCCTGCAGCCAGCACAGCTCCAGGGCCCAAGGTCTGGGATGTAGAGAGCAGGGAGGACTGAGCCAGTCACAGCAGGGGCTTAACTGGACCATTGGCTTCGTTTCAGCTTGTTCGAGAGCGGCATTAACTGGGGCCGTGTGATCGCGCTGCTGTGTTTTGGCTACCGCATGGCCATCCACGTCTACCAGCAGGGCATTCCTGGCTTCCTCTGCCGCATTGCCCGCTACGTCACTGACTTCATGCTCCGGAACCACATCGCCCAGTGGATCGCCCAGCAGGGAGGATGGGTGAGCCCACAGGAGCATGGGGCTGTCCTGGGGGGAGTCAGGGGCGAGGGGAGGCAGCCCTGCTCCAGGCAGTGGAAGGTGCATCCTGGGCACTGCTGAGGCTGGTGGGGTTACCTGGGAGCAGGCAGAGCAGGAGCCTGGCCCAGGCAGCTCTAACATGCTCTGGTCATTCTCTGTTTCCCGTCAGGTGGCTGCGCTCGAGCTGGACAATGTTTACATGAAGTACATGCTGGTGGTGGTGGCCCTGGTCATGGTGGGGCATTTAGTGGTACGACGCTTCTTCAGGCCCTGACTGACATGGGGGCAGAGGCTGGGGGGGGTGGGGTCTGTCCAAGCTCACTCTCAAAACTCTGCTCTGCATTGACGTCTCCCAAGAGGGGGGATTCAAGGAACCTCTGAGAGAGAGAGCAAGCAGCTTGGACCTGTGACCCACCTCCCCACCACCACAGGGCCCAAAGTCTCTGCCATCTATGCAGACACCACCAGGAGCTATGGAGAGAAGCAGGGGGGAGGGGGGTGGGAAGGCTCAACTTTACTGTCTGTTTCATGCCTCACTTAGCTGCCGGGGACAGAGCATCGCTGTGACACTCCTGGCATGCAGCAGTGAGGCAGAACAGGCTCCTCTGGAGCCAACAGTCTGGAGGAACAAATGTCTTGTGGTAATGCCAGCATGTGCGTGCAAGCACAGGGGTCTTGTCCGCTCCTTGGGGCAGGTGCAGAGCTCCCCCTTTGCTACCGGTTCTAGCCCAGACCACACCTGCATTTGGAGAGGGATTGCAGCCTTAGTTGCTGCAATTATGGTCTATAAGTCACTGGACAGGCAAGTGTTAGCCCACATGGGGCATGCTTTCACCTTCCCTCTGCTCTTGAGCACAAGTACTTGAGTCTTCTCCTTCCTTTTAACAAGCATCCCTTCCCTTTTTTCAAGGAACACACTGACTACCTGTCCTCTGACCACCAAAGGTTGACATGTGTCAGCACTAGAAAGCAGGTTTTCGCTGACAGTCTGAACCTGGAGACCTGCAGCTCTTCCATGGCTGATGCAGGTGTTGGGGTGCAGCCTCATAGCCCCCCAGGAGCTCAAAGGCTCTACGCCAGCAGACCAAGGAAGCACCAGCAGGTTTGCAAACACTAAAAAGCTGTGGGGTGACATGGTTGGTGTAAGCAGCCTGGCTGCCCTCCCCCCAGTTCTGCTGGGGACTTTAACTTGGTAGACTTGGATGCTGGCAAACAAGCAGCCTCAGCAAGACCAGATGACCTACCTTGCTCTCAGTGGGAGGCACTGGAGTTGCATCTCATCCCTGCATCAGCTCAGCAGGGCAGGATGGTGCAGGCATGTCTTGGTGAAGCCTCAGGCTGCAGTGTTTCATAGCTGCCCAGACAGAAGAGCCAGGCTCTCCTGGGCACATTGTCTTTGGGAAGTGACTTGACCTCGTTCCATTCATGACTTATGCTTAAGCATCTTTGGGGGAAGGAAGGAAGCTGGCTCCACTCTCCCATCCCAGATCTTGCTGGCTTCTACAAAATAGGGAGCGTGTCCCATCATGGACTATGTGGTTTAGCTCTTTTTTTTTTAAATCCAGGTGACTCTCTAAGGCTTGAAACTGTGACTGGCCCTTGTCTGAGCCAAACTCACCCTACTCCAGCATTACCCATCTCCTAGAGCAGGTCAGCCAGCTGGGGGAGGGAGCTGAAGGGACCTCAGAGGTAGGAAATGAGCAGTGGTCCCATGTCTGGGCTCCTCTCCTAATGCAGACAGAGCCCTTCTGGTCTGGAGCCTGGGACAAGGGGAGTCATGGTGTCATAGCCCTGCACAGCCTGAGCCCTCCTGCCCTCTGGGGCCTTTCCACAGCAGCTGGAGCTGGGAACTTGCTGGTATTGCTACCGCAAATCAGACTGAGTGACCACAGCTAACAGCGCTCCAACTCAACTCTGTAACATGGGGATCCCCAAACCAGGGCAGAGCCTGGCTCACCTGCAGCCCTGCCCGGGGTCACTAGCTGCAGTGACCACTGTGAGAGCCAACAGGGTCAGAGAGACCCCAGGAGCAGCCCATCTGCCCCACTGTGACCGAGGTATTCCTGGCAGACAGCTGTCTAACCTGTTTTTAAAACCCTCCAGTATTGCTTCCCCATATCACTGATTCCTACTTCAATCTTTACCTTCACAGAGATTTGCTCCCCCCCCAATTTCTGTCCCTTGCTGCAGTTTAAACTTGTTACTACACATCCTGTCCAAGCACCCAGACAGGACACTTGGATCCCTTCCTGCAGCTGCAGAGGCATAGCAGGAGCAGCCATCGTTTTATAACACGTCCATCATGTTCCTGACGCTTTTAATATAAGAAATCTTTCAGCCTATTTCCATATCAGGGTCTTTCTGTGCTTATTTTGACCCTGTTTCTGCAGCGTCCCTCTCTCTGATGGAGCACTCTGGACTGTGCTTGATAGAAAGGCATTAAAATATTTGCTATAATATTTCTCATATATATCATATATCTGTTTTGGTTACTTTGTTTTCTCTGTGCTGAGCAGCGTAAATCTCCAGTGGATTGTCTGTGCTCAGGTTTTGGGGCTTTGCTGACTCTCCCCGAGCAGCTGAATGCCCACACAGTTCCTCTGCCCCCTTGCAAGTGCATTTCTTTGTTTATCCACACACACCTTCATTTACCATCCTGCCACCTGCTCACCTGCCTTGAGAGCTCCTCAAGGTCTTAAGACTCTTCTCTGGTGTGAACCAGTCTAACCAACTTAGTATCCTCTGCAGTTTCCCCATCCCCACTCCTTACCTTCTTTTCTGGGTGAAAACACCACCAGATGGAGCCTTTTTGCCACAAGGAAAATGAACCACTAATTATTCTTTTCCTCAGCCCCATGATTGACATGTCACTGTCCTCTAGGCTAGGTCTCTGGTTTGGTTGGGTCTCCAGCAGGACTTTTTCAGAGGACCTTGGAAAGAAAACAGTAAATCAGCTTTTATTCACTACTTCACTGACAGACTCCAAGAGCTCTAACAGATTGGAGAGAGCTTTTGCTTGTACAAAAAGCCTTGCTGCTTGTAATTTATTCTCACCTTCCAGATAAAGGGTTACACCTTGCAAACCAAATCCATCTGTAAGGCTGACAGACTTTATTTAAAGAATGTTTTTAGCTTTATGGTAGACGATCAAGCCTTAGTCTGGGATGCCAGGACAGAGAAGAGAATTTTTAAAATAGGTGCTGTAGCAAATGAAAGCTTCCATTTTATCCGTTTTATCCATTTTCTCAGGGGATTTACAGGGAGGATTGTCTCAGGATATCAAGTGTATTGTCTCCCCCTGCTCTCACCCCTCCCAGCCTTCCCGACACTGGTTGGACAGGTGGAAAAAAGCTTGAACCCAGACTGTGAATGGGCAAATGGTCTGTAGTACTGCGTCCTGTCACTGGATGGCAACAGCACTGCAGGCACAGCCACGTGGGTGCTGAGCTCCCATGGAAGTGGGGAGGCCACCCCCCCTTTCCAGGTGTTCCTCTTTGTGCAGGTGACCTCAGTATCCATCAGCTGTGCTCTGCACACCCAGAGTTGTGGGTGCACACCATTCTCTGACCCATAGCCAAGGCAGGCATCACTGGCTTGTACTGGACTGCTGCTGGGGAGAGCGCCGAGTGCTTCAAGGGGACAGGAACAGGCTACAGCTTGCTGGGATCAGAGCAGACCAAGATGAGACGACTTGTCCCTCCCCAGAAGCCAATGCTCTTTGCAGGGTTTGTGGGTCCTCCTCAGAGAGCCACAGCAGGCATCTACCTCAAAGCCCCACTAAGCAGAGTTTGGGCAGGGGGCCTGGACAAGATACCCCAGGTCACCTTGACTGATTGCAGAAGGCTTTTGCTCAGGAACTGGCAGTGCCAGGAGCCATTTCTACAAAAACAAAAGTCTAAGTAGGTCTCTGTTATAGAAGGAAGAGATGTAGTTAAAACCATGCTCTTCGTGTAACCCCAAACTTCCTTACAGGGCTGAATCAGCCACGTTATTCTGCAGGGATAAAGCCCCAATCAGCTACTATTTTTAACCAGCATAAGCTTCATTCAACCACCAGCCCTGCCACATCTTGCACCGTGTACAAAAGCAAGTTCATCTGATGCACTGAAGAGGAGAGTCTTCCTGCTGTCACCCTCCTAGCCACTGTGGTGCTACTGGGGCATGACCAGGGCTTTGGCTTCTTCCCCTGGTGAGCACAGGAAACCAGTGGGAAACTGGAAAACAAAGGCAGAGCGTGAGGAGATGTCTGTTCACAAGGGGAGGGTTGGTCACTGAATCATTTGGGTTGGAAGGGAAGTTTCACCCCCACTCAAAGCAAGACTACCTAAGTCACTGCAGGGCTTGGTGGCCAGCTGCTGAACCAGCATGTCACCTCTCTAGCAGCAGAGCCCCAGGCTGAGGTTGCGTCTGAGGAAGGACTGGCTGATGCCTACAGCTTAACTGCACCCACTGGTACCAGTGCCTGCCTGGTCTGTTCACTCCTAGAGGGGATAGGAAGAAGGACCAAAGAAAAGCTTGTACTCTTTCCCTTCTCCAGCCCCAGGATCAGCAGATGGGATGGCTTCAGCATCAGAGAGCTCAGTGAAGGCTGCAGTGCACCCCAGAAGTGGCAAAGAGGGGTGGAGGAACCATACATGGTTGCAAGTCAGGGCAGCTGATCAGAGCTTCACTTGAGGCCATGAGCTCTGCACTGTGGTTCCTTGACCCAGTCTCTGCCAGCTCCCTATATATCACGGGGTGCAGGAAAAAAGGTACACTTGGTGGGGAGTTCTTTGTGCAAGAGGCTACCCCAGGAGAGGTGTTAAAGGAATGCAGCACAGGGAGCTGTCTCGAGAGAAAACTCTTGGTTCAAGCAGAAGCATCTGTGTTTGGGAGGCCAGGAAGAAGAATCTTCTTCAGGGCATCATGGGTGCATAGAAGAGGGGAGGAGAGTCTGAAGGAAGAGTCTCATTGACTCTGAGAACACTTACTCCCGCCTCTTTCCTTCTGGGTGGAGGAATCGCCCGAGCTGTTAGTTTGCTTGCCAGAGCCACTGCTCCCCTTCAGCCATTCCTCATGCTGCAAGCCAAACCCCAGGTGCTGCAGGGCTCAGGTTGGCAGGGCCCAGCACTGCCTCAGAGAAACTGGTCTCTTCATTTGCCAGGACTGGTAGCAGCCTTCTGTGAAGCTCTGTGTGATGTGTTTTACACACGTACTTGAAAACACACTATCATTATTAATTCTGGTTCTTCCTCACCTTCTTCACAGTATCAAAGTGAACGGTGTTCCATGGTGTTCCACACTGCTCCTTCCCCACCCCTCAGGAGGCCCCAGTTTCTCCCAGCACTGCAGGAAGGGGACAGGGTGTATGATGGAGCAATAAAGCATGTTTTGCACTGACTCTGGAGGGAAGGGACTGGTAAACACCTTGCCTTCCAGGGGGAGGAGAGAATGACCACAGGTGGCTCCAGTAGCAGCAGGGAGATAGGGAACAAGCTCTATCTGCAGGTCATCTTTAAATAGGAGGCAGAAGGGTTGTGTGGAACACCAGAGGTTGCTTTTACTTGAAAAAAAAAAAAACAAACCCACATTTCTTTCAGAAATACTCTGTTTTGAAATTACATAATATATGTGAAAATAAAAATGGTACATGCAGTGCAAACTTTTCCTGGCTGTATTGAGTGTTTTCTTACAGAAGCTGTACTCCTTGCTCTCTGCAACCCCCTGACAGGAGGTTGGAGCCAGGAGGGGTCAGGCTCTTCTCACAAGGAAGCAGCAACAGGAAAAGAGGAAACAACCCCAAACTACACAAGGGGAGTTCAGGTTGGACATGAGGAACGATTTCTTCCTCTCCAGGGTTGTCCAGGCTGCCCAGGGCAGTGGCAGAGTCCCCATCCCTGGAGATGTTTCAAAATCACAGAGCTGGGGTGGTGTGGGACACGGGTCAGTGGTGGCCTGGCAGTGCTGGGGGAGCAGTTAGACTCCATGAGCTCAAAGGAGTCTTCCAATCAAAACAATTCTATGATTCATTTACAGGGTGCTCTGGGTAGCTCCTGGGTGCATTACAGGTTTCCCTGCACAAGCTCTTTAGTCTTAGCTGCCTCTCTCTGAGAAATGGGGCCCTGACAGCAGATGCTACAGAGATGAAGAGAAGCCCACCATAGGAATCTGCTGCCTGATCAGCTGCTTGACCTGCCCACAATTTAAAGATTTTATCACTAATGTGTCCACACCTCCCTTACAGGGAGCAATAAGGGTAGGAAATTGCAAAGGAAAAAGTCCATTACAGAGGAGTACAAGAGAATTCTCAACTACCATAAAACACTCCAGCAAAGGCAAATGCAAAAGCCCTACATGTACAAGATGGGGAGATACCTGCACTAGGAGACAGCAATGCCTCCTGCTAGCTGACAACCCCAGCTGACCACACAGAGAACTGGTGTTGCTAGGCAGAACAAGGGTCAGCACAAAGATGGGAAATGGGGGCTGCTGCACCAGTCACTGTCCTGGGCTGCCTCTCCCAGGTGCCAGCCCAGAGCCCTAGGCTCTGCCACTTTCTTCTGCTCAGGGCATGAGCTTGTCCCAGCTGCCCTCCCTCTCCTGCACCACTCTCCTTCACTCAGAGACAAACCTTGTTGCTTACCTGACTTTTCACCACACACAGGACCAGTCTGGACACCAGCTTACCCCAACCATTCCAGCTGGCACTGCAGAGCTCCAGCAGCTTCTGTAATGGGGAGAGCAGCAGGTGATACAGAGAGACAAGATGCTTTAATACCCCTGTGTGAGGTGTGACCACTAGGACCATGGGCCCTGTTAATGAGCACAGGTCCCCCCTAATAAGCACAGACACACCCCCCTGGGTGCTAACAGCCCCTCGTCATCCCCATCTGCAGCCGCTTCTGCTGATGGTTGAATGCTGTTTCAATCAGACCTTGCTGGCTGGTGAACATGGAGCATTCTCCCAGTTTCCATGTCCCTACTCTCGATGATGATCTGTTGTTTGGGTTGAGAAAGGAGGGAGTGGGAAGTGGCAGGGTTTGTGGTCACTGTAGGACTCTGCAGAGTAGCTAGAGGTGCCTTTACAGCAGGGGTGGCTCTGCCTTGTCAGCCAGCAAACAGCCCAGTTGTCACCGTCCAGCCAGCTTAGCCCTGACTCCAAGCAACTCCACGGCTCCTGGCTGCTGCTCTGTCCCACCCCACGCCCCTGCAGACAAGTTGGTCTATCCGCCGGAGCAACGATGGCCTCGTGCCATTCCCCTTTGTGCTCCCTGGGTGCCTGGATTTGCTATTTCTACCTCTGAGTGCCACTCAGTTAAAATGAGAGAGGAGAGATGGAGGGCAGGATGCCTGCCAGGATGGTCTGGGACCAGAAGGTGCCGGAGGGTCTGAGCTCAGGCTGTGCCCATTTTCTGCAGAATAAATCCAGGGGAATGCATATAGGAGCTCTGGGAGAAGGAGAGGAGATGACGGCTCTGGTTATAAATTGATGTAGGAAGGGGGGGGGTCGGGCTTTCCACACAATCAGCCAGTAGCAGATTAAGCATCGGAATCTAAATAAATATTTACCCTCCAGTTCCCAGTCTCTATAAATAGCCACGTGACAGAGTTGCCAGTTGATACTTTAGGATTGCTGCAGTGAGACTCGAGCAGGAGGAGAATATTCCCAGTCACGCAATCTTGCGCGTACTTGGCTGGCCTGTGGCTCTGCACGCCAACCCGCGCTGCTCGGGCTCTGTCCCCCCGTCACCGCCTCTCGGTGCAAGTAAAGGTTAAATTTTAACAAAAGAAAAATGGCCTTAATTAAAGAAGCCAGCTGCTCCTCTAATCCACTTTGTGTCCTGCCCCAAAACCAGATCAAGCTCCTAATTAAATTACCAAAAAAAAATTTTTAAAAATGAAGGCTGCTATTATTGAAGTATTTGCCTTTGGCCATTCAAATAGAATTGACCCTAAACCAGAATCCAAGATCTGGTAGTGATCTAGATCTAGATCTGATATTTGAGACAAGTGCCTTATCTCTAAAACTGGGTCAGACTCTGAACCACAAAGACTTTTGTGGAAAGAAAGGGTTTTCTAGTTATTTTCCAGGCCATGAAATGCAAGTGGGCAGGAGCTGGAAAATCACACTTGTTTTTATCATCTTAATTTTTTTAATAAGAACCCTTCGCTCCCAGGCAGGTTTCTGTCATTTGGCGTGTGTTTGAAGATTCTCAGCCCCTGGCTAAGATTCATCACGCTGTCGTTACAATGTCAGGGACACGCTTCCTCCCGAGGGCTCCTTCACGTCCATTCATCTCACGCACCGTTTCTAGTGCTGGTATCTGGGATTCCACGTGGGACCTGGCTGCATTGACACAAATGAATTGAAGGAAACGGGCTTTGATCTCCCGGCTGAAAGGGGACACGTGCAGCAGTAAAACCCCGTGATTGACGTGAACTGGCACCAGCACCTCCAACAGCTGGAGTGCCTTTGTGGCAGTGCAGTGAGAAGAGCTTGCAGCAAACAGTTCACTAAGCCGGTGTTTTTTTCCATCCTGTGAATTGGCAGCCAGAGAGTCTTTTCCAATTTATTACTTCTTCCCAGATCTCCCTGACTTTCCCCAAACAATCTCCATGAATTGTTGTGGTCTGGGGAAATTCTAGAGAAGAAACCCTGGAGGTCTGTCTATTAGAGCATGGTGTGTGGTGAGCTCATTCCAGCAGACGTATCCCTTCTGACACGTATGAAGTTGGTCTCTGCTCTGCTTTTCTGGCAGTTGCAGAGCTGTCAGGATCAAAGCTGGAGCCTGTCCAGATATCAGGAGCTCTGGCAGAGAAATTTCATGTCTGCACTCAATATACCATTTGGATGTACCCTTATCATCAGAAGGCTGTGGGGAATACTGCAGCAATTCAGTGCCCTTGGATGGATCTCTTTTGTAAAGGAGGAACCTCTTCTATTAACGTTAGAAGACCTGATTCAGCACAAAGCAAGCAATAGACTCCCTGTTCTACTTACACCAGTCCTTGAAGGACACCAAACCACAACACTGTCTTCATACAAGTCACATTTCTAATCCAGAACTCCCTCCCTCCAAAAAGGTGCTCACATTTGCTTGAACCACATCTCTGCCCGTCAACTTGTTCACCAGAATAGTCCAGGGAAGTATCCTGGCATTTACCATGTGCTGATTGTGCTCATCTGGGGGGATTTACACCCGAGATTTAAGTGGGGATATTCTACACTTACTCTGCAGAACCCAGACCAAAGGTCAGAAAGCTGAAACTGGATGAGGTCTGCATGGCTCAGATGACACCCTCTTTGAACTCCAGGGCAGCACACAAGTAGCACAAGATATTTCACAGCCCTTTTCCCCTTGTGGTCTTCTTGTAAAAATCTGTAGCTCAACAATGACAAGGCAGGTAATCACCATGGATCAGCTGCATTGCCTTGAACATAAACCAGTCCTACCATCAAGGCACCAAGCATCAAGGCTCTGCCAAGGCAGCAGGACAGCTTTCTCAGAAGAAATGAGACATTTTTAGCAGCTGGCATATGTGAGGGAAAGGCAGACCCATAAAGACAGCAAAATTCTGTCATGCTACAACTTGTTCAGACTTCAAGCTTTGCCTTCAAAGCAACTTGTAGATGCTCATTTTGTTACCTGTGAGTAAAGCTACTCCTGCTGCACCCCCACCTTTGTTACTCTCTGGTGCAGATGCTGTCAGGAAGAAAAAAATAGCGGAGCATCAGTCCCAGCAGCAGCTGTTGTGCTTCATTCCTTCCAGACTTTGCAGCTGGCAACTCCTCTGCTGCTGACTGGAAAAAACCATGCTCCTGGAGAGGCTTCTGCCATGACAAGTTTGTGTGGACCACTATGCTGAGGGTAAAGCCACCACAAGTAAGAACCACTCCAACTGCTGAGGAACTGACCATGAAAGCCACCAGAGGAAGGACATCAGGACTGGCTATGGCATTTCTCCTGTGGTCCACTTGCTGTCCCTACCTGAAAGGTGCTCAGATGTGAAGCATCTGCTGTCCTTCACATCTGGCTGCAGCCTTCTGGGGAGCATGCTGAAAGAAGCAGGAGTCACTTTGCTGACACATCTATGCATTTGGGGAAAAAATAAAAACAGACAGCCTTGGAATGACTCACTGAGGAAAACACAGGCAGAGGTCCTAAATAAGAGTAATTGAGAGTGAGAGGATAGAGAATAGAATAGAGAGTGAGAGCTGTGAACTCAAGAAAAGGATCCACACCTCAGAACAAATAAATGGGGAAAAAAGTGCCACATTTGTCCTATCTTCCAAATGTTGTTGTTCCTCTTTAATAAAATCTTGGTTTTCTGCAGAATCTCCACCTTTATTTTTCCCCTTGGTAGGAATTCCCTCTGGTTCCTCTGTTTTTTCACCTTTTCACTTTCTATTTCTGCCACAGCTGAAGAAGCAAAGAAGAAAAACATAGCTTTGCTTCTAACAAAAACTTGTCAAAGCATTGTTTTGATGCATTTTGACAGATTCACAGTTCTCAGAAAAAAATATTTAGACCAAAACAGAAGTCACTGAAGTTTTCCCTCCTAGTAAAAAAGGCGTTTCTGTAAAAGAACAACAAAAATGCTCTAAGTTTCTTGGAGAATCTATTCTTGGGCTGAACTGAACAAAAGTCAGTAAATGCAGGTTTAGAGCTAACATTGCTTCCCAGGTCTTGTGTAAGCCTTGAATTCATAAATTAGGGTGGAAAACTCCTGCCACTGAAAATCCAAGTCAGTTGGTCCCTTTTTTCTTCATCAGCACCAGCAATAAGGACCTCACAGACTGACTCACGCCTTTCCGAACACCTGGACAAAGCTTGTTTCTAGGTTTTGAACTTCCTGACCCCTGGGGTAGCCAAGAGCTCAACAGATCCCCCTGAAGCTAGAGGAGCCCTTGTGGAGGACCCCGACCTCCCCTCGCTGCCAGCTCAGTAGTCGCAGGAAGGAAAGGCAGGTTATGAATGTCTCAGGAGGCTGAGCCAGCCACAGGGTGTACAAGAAAGGGTTACACTATTCTGGTCCGGGAATAAGAGGCATCCAGTCTACTAGAGACCACCACTGCCTGTTGCTGGTGCTTGTCTTACTTTCCCAGTTCACTGCCTGATCCACCTGGGTGGGGAAATACCCCAGAGCTTTTCTAAGTATAGTTGCAGAAAACACAGCTATGGGTCCAGAGGTTACCTGCTGCTGTTTCAGCACCTTGGGGAGGTAAGTGCTGCCTCTCAGCTTCTGGTTTTCCTCTGAAAGTACCAGCAGGAAACCCCTCTACCCAGTCTTTTTCATAACTAGTGAACATCAGGCCCTTACTACAGAGCCTTGCCTGGCTGAGAACCCACACCAGAGTAATTTAGGGCACATCAGCACATGAAAGTGAACTTGATTTAAGTGAGAGCATCACTTGAAACTGCAATAGCTTTTCTCAATTAACTCTGCACGTAGGAAAGACCTTGAAACGCATTTTCAGTGGCTATATTAAGGCATGATAAAATCCTTTGTGAACACTATTATTCTGGCTCACTTTAAACCTGATACCCCAATCTGACATTAATACAAGGGCTGCGATCATGACTTAGTGGGACATAACCGAGGAGCTGAGATGTGATAACACTTAACCCCCTGTGGTAGAACACCCTGCCAGTGATTTTGTACCATTTCTGCAGCTGTTTGTTTGTTTCTTTTTTTTCCTGAGGCAAGGGCTGAGTCCTCTGAGACTCATGGTGCCAGAAGCCCAGCATCCCACAGTGCACCATAGCACGGCGTGGCCAGGGATGCCAGAGTGACATGTTCTCGCTGATCTGACTGCTTCAGGTCAAAATTAGCACTATCAAGTACTCCAGTAAAGCAGGTATTACTGCTCACGGTAGTTGAAGACTAAATATTTTATGTCACATTAGTGCTGGGCTAGGTCTGTGCGTGTGGTTAATTAAAGAGGCTCAGCTAGAGAGTGGTAATTTGTTAAGCTGCATAATCCAATTGCTTGCAATCACCCGCCTGTCCCCACACCAAGCTACTCCGAACACGAAAGAAGGTGTTGAACTGTGTCTGTTAAAATTTATCCTTTTGGCTGCTGAGGTGTAACTTCTGCGTGCAGATAAGACCGAACCATTCCCCCTGTGGTTATCACACGTGGGCAGCTCCAGACACCAGCCCTCCCAGCTCTGCTCTTGACAAACGAGCAGTGCTACAAGATGCTCCAATATTCAGAATTTACCTCGAAGCTCAGCCTGACCTTTCAGCTCATGGCTGGCCACGGACAGAACCCTGAGGGATGCAGAGCGCCCCACCATGGGAGAGCCAGGTGAGCACCCACGGGCAGCAGCAGGGAGCTGGGGTGCTCCTGGGCCTCCCCATGGGCAGAGGGACAGCAAAGGCTGAGCCCTCAAAAATTAAGCCTTTTCTGCTGTTCATCTCACAACTGAGCTTGTTCCTGTGATTAACTACAATCAACCAGGATGGAGAGAAAATCCTGTGTCTTACAGCAGGACCGGTGCTCCTGTGCACCCAGACACAGCAGCATCCTGCTTGGAGCAGTTATTAACACCCTGAAAATGTGGCTTTAATCCTAAGAAAGATCTGGTTTAAAATTCCCTCTAGTGGAGAGAGGATGGAAATTCGAGCTGCGAGGTTCAGCTCACCGAGCAATACGCAGACAAGGTTTGAGGGGCTCTGAGCTCTCACACTGGCTGCCTCAGGGCCACCTCAGCCCACGTGGAAAAGAAACAGCTGACCAGCTGGAAATTCCTGTATCATTTCATATTATCCAGAATTTTTATTGCAACATTTCTGAAAACTAGTAAGGGCAAGCTTTTATTCACTAGAAATAAACCTAGGGGATTTTTACTTTTATTTTAAATGGCTTGTCATACTGAAAAAATTTAAGTGTTTTATTCTGCAATGGCACAGAATCCCAGAATCCCAGCATGATGGGGTTTGGCAGGGCCCTCTGGAGATGATCTGGTGCCACCCCCCTGCTCCAGCCAGCAGGGTCACCCAGAGCAGGGGACCCAGGACTGCATTGTCCAGGCGGGCTGGGAATCTCTCCAGAGAAGGAGACTCCACAGCCTCTCTGGGCAGCCTGTTGAGTCTGGCAGAACTGAGTCGCTCAGAAGGCAGTGATTGCCATGAAGGTTCTTCCCTGGCCACCACATCCTTTGTGGCAGCTCAATGAGCGCGCTCACAGACAAACCGGGATGACTTTATTGCCGATGTAAATCAGAGAAGCTCCACTGGCTTCCGAGGAGCTCCACAGATTTATGCCAGGAGCTGACCCAACATCTCTATTTTCAAAACTAGGGCAGATTGAAATATGCTGTTTTTCAATAATATATTCAGGTTAACAGGGCTTTTATATTTGAGCAATTAATCTTCCATAGACTGAGAATCTCTTGGGACAACATGCAAAGGTTGCTAAGAAGAGGAAAACAAACACAGTTGTGTAACTCAGTTCTCCTGTGCCTTTTCTTTCATGAGAGCACGTTGCAGCGATCCAAAACCAGCAGTAATATTACCTTAATAATCAGGAGCATACTAAGACAGAGTATAGAAATTATTTTACTAACAAGTAGTATTACCTCATCTTGTATTGCTATAAAATGATTCAAACCAGCAATATTGAGACATAAATCTGTGGTAACGGAGGAAAACCAGTATTGTGCTAGAGAAAGTCTTTCTGGTTCATGGTCCGTGCAGATGGGAGGCCTGGGACGTACACACAACACTTGTCTCTGTATGTCTGTGCCTGTGCTTGGGATGTAGTTAAAATCACTCTGGTTCCCACTTCTAATCAGTGCCCCCAAAGAGTCTTCCCAGACCTGATCCTTGTCCCTCTCTGCTCCTTCTTTCTGTCTTGCCTGCCCAGAAACTCTCCTGCCACCTGCCAGCGTCTTCATCATCAGTAACTAATGAACACCAACAGCAGATGCTCTTCAGACACCCAGACCAGCGAGGGCTACCACATCTTCTTGCTTAGAACACAGATATTTGCCCAGGCAATGACATCCAGCCACCAAGGATCCATTTTGGGCAAACCTGTTCCATATTATCCCATTTTTCCAGGTACTTCCAAGTCTTCACTTATCTCTTCCTGTTCTCTGAAGCTCAAGCAGAACCAACACGTGACTTCCAGGCCTGTAATTGCCTCTGTTATTTTCTTCCTCGTTGCATTCACTCTTCCCTAGTCATGCAGCACCACCCCCAGCTTCACAATTTTACCAAGATCCTTGTGATTTGACCCATAGTTTTTAATTCTTCCAGCATACTGGACTCTAAAATAGCCTGGGAATACAACTGCTCTATGTCAAGCAAACCGGTAATCACGGTTTTGTGCTGAAGCCCAGGGAAGGAAATAACGGCAGCTAAAAAGCATTGAACTGCTTGTTTTCTGAGCACGCTGCCAAAGCCTGGCGAGGGGACAGTGCTACCGGCAGTCTGCGCGATGGCCAGTCCAGAGGTGGCTGACTGCAATGGACACCAGTCGGTCACGTTCAGTACCTGCATCATTGCACAACAGAAGTTTCCAGTTGCAAATAGCAACAGACTCTGAAAGAATATGCAGGTGGCTACTACATGATTCATGTGTGTGGCATCTGCGATTCTGAAGTGGCAATTACACCACACACTCCCTGCTGCAAGAGCAGTGCTTTGAGTTATGCTGTCTGGAAATCTGTCCCTTTGCACTGTTGGTTTTTTCCTTTCTTCTCCCACCAAAAAACCCAAAACCAAAACCAAAACAAACCAAACCACACACAAAAAAAAAAAAAACACCACACACAAACAAACAAACAAACAAACAAAAACCAAACAAAAAACAAAACCAACCAAAACCAAAGCCAACCAACCAGTTTTTTTTCTAAGCCTGATAAAACAGAAAATGTCATTGGTTCTATGTTATAACAGCAATATCACCTTCTGCTAGGAACCAGTGTTTCTGCTTCTGGCCATGAAATTCAGGTAATGACCCGTAACTGAAGTAAATTACTGTTTCATTTCCCATCCCTTGCAGACAGCTTACTAATGGAAATTGATTTCTAGCTTTATTCTTTTTCATTTAACATGCTCATGTAATGTCTTTATTTTAGACTCAAGTGGTTTCCAGTGAGTTTTAGGCAAAAGGAGACCACTGAAAGCAGTGGGTTAATCAATGTTCTGTTAAACAGAGCACAGTGGGGACATTCTTGTACACATAGTGGGCTCCTGCTGTCCTCTGCTCACACCCACAGACATGTTCCAGAACAGACCCTCAGATGGAGTAAACCAGCAGAGCTCACATCCGTGGACCACGCACAGAGGTGCTGCTGTTATGGACCTGATCCCCTACTTAGTCACAGGCTCTTGTACAATTGTAATCCTGGAGCAAAAGAGGCTTGGGGGAGACCTGGCTCTGACAGCTCCCTAACAGGAGGTTGGAGCCAGGGGGGGTCAGGCTCTGCTCCCAAGGAATAAGCACCAGGACAAAAGGAACCGGCCTCAAGTTGCCCCAGGAGAGGTTTAGGTTGGAGCTGAGGAACAATTTCTTCCCCTCCAGGGTTGTCCAGGGCTGTCCCAGTCTGCCCAGGGCAGGGGTGGAGTCCCCATGATCCCTGGAGGGGTTTCCAAGCCCCCTGTGGAGCTGTGGTGTTGAGGGACATGGTTTAATGGTGCCCTGGTAGTGCTGGATTAAGGGTTGGACTGGATGATCTGAAAGATCTCTGCCAACCAGAACAATTCTGTGTTTCTCTGATTCTATGAATGATCACGTTCATTTGTATGTGACACACTTTAAGTTACACTTCCACGTGCCCAGTGCACTCCCAGCCTGATAAAAGGGTGTCCCATGTAGCCACCCTCTGACTACAGATGAGATGCTTGTCCTCAAAGCAAGCCAAGAGCCTCAGATGTCACATCTCTCTGGTGGCTGGACCCAGAAGCCTGTCCTGCCCTGCAAACAGTTGCTCAAGCACCACCAGATCCCCTGCAATTCTTGCCAAACGTGGGCTCTCTTGTGTAATCTGATACAGACACCAGCGCACACACACACCCTTTTTTCTGCTATTTAGGTAAAACTCAGCTGACAATTTCTTCATTGTGCACTACCACCAGCACCAGCACCAGAGAGAGAAGCTGGTCCTGGGTGTCCAACCCTTTTTCTTGGCACAGGAGGGAAAGGCAGTAAGACACGGTAAGGTTTTTTACAGCTCCTACCCCATTAAGTTACAAGACCTGTGGGGAAAAACAAGGTTTTATAAGAGTGTTGTGTCATTTTCAACCCTCCGTTACTTCTGCAGCCTATCCAGTTAGGCTGGCAACTAGAAAGGAGTTGGGAGGAGGGAAAAATCTACTTTTCCCATTTTATTTTTCTGGAGGAACCAGAACTAAACTGGTGCTGGTTTACATTTTAAAAGCAGGACTAACAGCTATTATTTGTCTCAGTGTTTGGTTGATTTTCTGGTTCCACAGACACTTTAATAGCGCTATAAACTGTCCGGTAAAGGAATTCTTAGTTAGAGATGGTGTCTGGGGGATTTGTTCCTTACTGATGTGTAAATTGGCTTGTAGTGCTGGTGTGCATTACGAAAGACGAATGCTTTGTAGCACGATGATAATAATAACAATTAGCATCGTCTACAGCGAAGCATTAACTGTGAATTAAACCCCCAAACAGAGATGCCTGCGCAGATCAGACCCCTCCTTGTGCTCCTGCTTCCCCTGACCAGCACTTGGAGTACCAGGGACATTTCCCTGGGCGAGGAATTTTCTGTGCCCGCTTCTCTCTTCCTGCATCGCTAAATGTGATCTCTCCCCAGTGCGTTTGCTCCCGGGTGCATTTTGTGTTTAAGCTGATAGCACAAAAGTGCTGGGCTCCTGGCAAATCCTGTGTTACCCCCCTGAATGCTAATGTGGGTTTAATTCCTTAATGGATCAGAAAGGCAGGTGAACAGAGGGAGCAAAATAAGGAGGACAGACGACTGGCAGGTTCAGAGCCCTAGTGAGGCTAATGGCAGGGCAGGTATGGGACAGAGAAAGAAATGCTCGATGTTATCACAGCTGCCTTCTGTGGGAGCATAATGTACATATTAAAGTAAATCTTCCTTCCTTTTATGCAAGAGCAAAACCGTGAGCATGTTAAGCAACTCCTCTTTGTGCCTCAGCTTCCCTGCTAAGAGAGGTGAGGACCCACCTCTGCCTGCTAGTGCTGCAGGGAGGATTAAACAAGGTTCACCGAGCCCTTAAAATGTGCTGCAAGGACATGGTCTCCTTACAGATGTCATTTAAGATATGAATCCATGGTGAAAAAGGAGATGAAGTCAGAACAGACAGGGCATGATCTGTCTGGGTGTTGATGTTCAGAACAGCCTGCAGAGGAGGGAGAACAGCTCTGCTGAGACGTGTGGCCTCCATGAACGTCCTCTGGAGTTTGTGGGCTGCCTGACGCAGGCATTCGGAGGAGGAATGACAGAGTGAACTGCAGTCTTGTCTGCTGAGAATACACCCACCATAGCTGAACCCTGCCATGGGAGTGCTGCAAGAAGCCATGAAATAGGAGGGGGGAGCCACCTTGCTGCATAGATCAAGGGGAAGAATGTAACCACAACAGAAATAATTGCCCCTATTTCAGAGATGGGGAGGTGGGCAGAGGGGAGCCAGCAGCAGAGCCGAATACATTATTAAATACTTACCTTAAAGACTGAAGTGGAATATGGGCGATTGGAGAAAAAGCTTGAAGGATCACAGTAGGAAAAAATGTCTTTTTAAAGTGATAATCAATTACTGTATTTAATTTACAGCAGGCAAAAGGCTACATCAAGCCACCCAGGAAAGATGTGGGCTTACACTGTTGGTTTTACTGTCCTGCCTCATGTTGGAGGTTTCCTTGGCTGGTTCCTTAATCGAAAGGAAATACCTGTTTGGTATGAGAAGCTGAAAAAACCTTCATGGTGTCCATCCCGCAAAATATTCCCTTTTGCCTGGACTGTCCTGTACACTGGCATGGGGTAAGTCCTGCACCTCTCCCGATCCCTCCCTCATCCCCTGTTTCTGATGCAGACATCTCACTTTCATTTGCCTTTGGGATATCCCCTGTCCCCGACGCAGCAGGGGCACATCAGGTATGAGTGTTCCCAGCAGATGAAGTACAGCCTGAGCCAAATTCTAGGCCGAGTTCCTCAGATTCATGCTGCAGGCAATGCTTTTGGGCAGGGACACAGCCCAGGCTTTGTAAACAGACACTAAAAGCAGTCGCTGCCCTGGGGAAGCTGTCTGAGCCACACAGGTATGAGACAGGCGATGGGTTTGAGAGCAGTGAGGGACACGGAGGCAGCTGTCCTGCAAATCCCTCTTGCAAAACAATCATGCCTGAAAAGGACTTGGTCTGTGTTAGGGATCTGCTTGCTGCAGAGCACTGATGCGTGTTCCTCCTCACAGCTATGCCTCCTACCTGATATGGAATGACCTGGGTGGCTGCAGCAGCAAAGCTATCGTCCCACTCGGCCTCTACGGGGCTCAGCTGGCCTTGAACTGGGCTTGGCCTCCCGTCTTCTTCGGTGCACAGAACCTGAAGATGGTAACGTATCTGGCCATCTGTTCATCTGCCGGAGGCTTGTTTGCGGGTGTCTCCAGCACACAGGTTTTGGGGTTGTTTGGAGGTTTTCTAAATAGCACTATGCAACTGCGGAGAGCTGCAAGAAGCGCTTTGGCTCACAGTTCACACTGCCCCAGGTTCTAGACAATGATATCAGTCCCTTCCACACCTCACCCTGCTCTCGCCGTGCAGATAGCTGGCTGAGCAGAGCAGGGCGGGAGATCAGCTGGTTGATAGTCCAGCTGCTGCTTCTCCCAGTTAAGGATTTGGGGCTAGAGATAAATCCTTCTGGAGTCACACCCTGTGCGAGTGAGCAGCAGAGTTAGCATCCCTGGAGGGGGCGTATTTGCTGTGTGCGGCTTATCGAGCAAATACGACACACTGGGCATTGCAGAACCTGTCGGGATGGGCACGAAGGCACGGCACGGCAGAGCTGGGCTTGTGCTGTGTTCACAAAGCACTGACCTCAGCTGCCAAGGCCCAGAGATGACAGAGGCACAGAGTGGGATTTATGTTCAGAGTTTTGTCACTCTGTGGATTGAAGGTACATTTAAGGAAGGAATTGTTGCCACTGAGGGTGGTGAGAGCCTGGCCCAGGTTGCCCAGAGAGGTGGTCGCTGCCCCATCCCTGGCAGCATCCCAGGTGAGGTTGGATGAGTCTCTGAGCAACCTGCTCTAGTTGCAGATGAGCTTAAAAAGTCCCTTCCCACCCAAACCTGTCCATGATTCTATGATTTAGAAAGTTTGCTAAGTCATAACAGCCATCAGTGCCAACATAAGCATGTTTCTGATCTGTCTGCATAGACATTATCATCAGAAAGGGGCATTGATTGTGATAAACGATTATTTAATATATATTTAATACATAAACAATGTATTAATCTCTAGTACTTGATAATAAACAACAAAAAAATAACATTAGTCTTGCTGTGATACATTCAGATGTCACTGATCACAGTTCAGAGCCAAGGTGCTGGAGTTCAGGACCAATCTAGGTGGCTTTTCAGGGCTAAACTTCCCCCATTCCTCTGCCATCTCACCCCCTTCAGTAGCTGGTTTATAGTGGTGCTGGGGAACCCTGCTGAGTGTTCCCAGGAGCGAGCACCAGAGTCACCGTCTTCTCTCTGCTGCAGGCTCTGATTGACATCCTGTGCTTGGACGGGCTGGCGATAGGCACGATGTGCTCCTGGTACCGCATTAACAAGGTAGCGACGCTGCTGATGGTGCCTTACCTGGGCTGGCTGGCCATGGCCACCTGTCTCACGATCCGCATCTGGAAGGACAACCCTGAGCAAAAACCAGCAAAGAGTGAATAAGAGCAGGACAGAAACTAAGGCGTTTTGTGAAACTAAACTACACTGATGTGCACCAAGAGCTAATAATCTGGAGGATTCATTTTGGGACAGGCATCAGAATGTGCCTCCTCCTCCTCCTCCCACCTTCACTGCAGTTGTATAACAACAAGGTTTACACCATGTGTCCATTTACTCCTTTAAAGTAACCGTGCATCCTTAACCTGGGAACTATTTTCTCCAGTACTGTTGATGTTTGGGGGCTACACCTCTCTGGTGACCTTCATGCTATCAGGTCAAATTCCATTAGCCAAATTAGGATGTCACGATACCAGTGTAATTTGAGGAAAATTCCCTGGAAACTGCTGCCATCCCCCCAAAGAGCAGAACTTGTTCATACATGTGGTAGATCCCCTCTCCTCTTCTGGGACCAAGCAAAAATGCCCTTCACTCATGCACACCAATTTTTAAGAACTTACTTGATTTTTTGCTTTCGTGCTGTTGCTTCATTTTCATTTATCACCTGGTTTGTGCTTCATACCATTAACTTTTTTATCTGTCAGCTACTAAGCAAGCAGTAATCTATCTTGTTCTGCTAGTGAGACTGGGCACTTTGACTTCTATTTGGGGAGTATCTCACTCCTTGAGTTTTGTGCTCCGAGATAAAGCAGCAACAATTAGAATGCAAATGCTTCTCCCGAGAGGAAATTTCTCTCTTCCACCTCTGTGTGCTATTTCTCATCAAAAAAGATAAACTAACATCAGCGCCTTTGAAAGTAATACTTGAAGTGGGTTTCTTTTAAGCACAGAAAGAACCTTTGTAGTATTTGAGAAGTTGCTAACGCTGCCTTGAAGGTTGTAATTACATGATTGGCAAAAAGCCCCATGCCGAGACTCTCGTGTAGGTGTCTCATCCCAGAGTCTTTCCAGTCCTGAATATTATTAATCAGGAAAGGTTAAAATAGTTCCAGAGAAATGCGACCAAGCCATGACATAGTCAGACCCAAGAGGTGCAGGGACTGGCCCTTGTCCATCCTTTCATTTGGCCATTGCCTTTTTGACAAATCTGAACCTTAGATGTTGCTGTCTACAGAGAATACTGAGGTTTGTTTTGTTTTAACTGAAGAAGCAATAAATGCAAAGGAAAATGGTCAGTGGATCTTCCTTCTGGCAGCTGACAGTGGATTAAGGAGCGTGGGTACACTTGTAAAGGGGGGGTGGGGTTGAAGGGCTTAGCTGGGGATGTAAAATAAATTGTGTTTGCTTTTAATAAAACCAAGCCATTTTTGTCTGGAGAATAAATAAATCCAAGTTATTCTTGTTTTACTGGTTTGGCTCAAGGGATTCTGTCTGGGGTCCATGGCTGGTGCTCCAGCTCCAAAAGGCAGGGGCTGAGCCGCCAGGCTCTGCAGGGCTCCATTAGGTTAATAATTGACTTTATCTCATCTGACTTCTGAGTAGTGGTCCAGCTGCAATGAGTCC
>JANHGN010005134.1:71920-83153 GCA_024605025.1 Megaceryle maxima | reverse complement strand
GCACCTGCTTACTTGTTCTTTGAACTGGGCAACTCCTGCAGCTGACAGGGGAACAGTTACAGAGCTGAAGTTTCCTGCTGTGGCAGACTTATCATGACATGAGACTGACTGCCTTGTGTAGGGAGGTTGGACCAGATGACCTCTAGAGGTCCCTTCCAGCCTAAAACATTCTATGATTCTATGTGGCCATGCCTCAGAGGACCTCTGGACTACAGGTGTGTAGAGGAGTTTATGTTGATATCACTTGTGTAGTTTCTTAATGTGTCCTGACTCAACTGTTATTTCAGTACTCACAAGCCACTTTTGCTGGAAAATGGTGTTTAACCTGTAAGAAACTGGTTCTTTTTATTTATTTATTTATTTATTTGTATTAGAGGGATCCAATTTGGTTCTAGTCTCTAGGTGTAAACGTGTTGTAGGTGTGAAATAATGAATGGCTGGACCAACTTGTTCTGAAATAGCTGAGACCCACCTGAAAGGGCCCCTGTTGAAACAGCAGGAGCTTAAATGGAGCCATGTGCCACTGCTGAAAGCAGCCATGTACGGGTTTAAGTTTTGTTGGCTTAGCTGTTGCTTTAAAAAGGTTTGTTTAGAGAAAAATAAATAAGTAATAATTCAGATGAAAACACAGCATAAAAGAAGCTGGCAAAGGCTAAATAAGCATATTCTATGCCAAGGGTATTGTCTATAATTTAAAATAAACTCCAGTGAATTTCCTGATTCCAATACTTCCCCCTTTTCCCTCTGATGGGAATATGTTGTAAGACCTTTATTATTTGGGTAGTTTTGGTCCCAATGACTGATACACAATGTTTATGTTAATGTATTTCACAAAGTTAATGGGGAGAAGATAAAGAATACACACAGTTTCCACGTTGCCTGGGCTACCCACTCTGGGTGACCCTGCTGGAGCAGGGGAGGTTGGATGAGATGATCTCCAGAGGTTCCTTCCAAAGTAACAGTAGATGTGAGGTATTGACCTCTTTTCCTTATGGTTTTCACTTTTGCTTCTTAATTTCACATCTTCTTTTCTACTTCTCTGGTTCATTCAGGACAGACCCACTCTTAGAAAGGCAGCTCCTGCTTTGTGCTTGGGCTTTGCAGGAAACAGGAAGCTCCAGAAACTGCATGGAACTTGCTGGTGAATGTTTTAACAGTTTGCTTTTTCACTTTCCCCCCTTCTTCTTAAGGCACTTTGCATATCAGTGTATATTGAAGAGATGTATTCCATGCATTGCTACCTATATATCTGCCCCAGAACATATACTTTGAAATAATCACACCCATTCTTTTTGCTGGGGGAAAGTAATTACAAAGACAGGCACATGGTAAAATAGCCCATTTTTTATTGACTTTTTTTTTTTTTTAAATCTTGCTGTATGAAGTTGTCTCTGACTGACTAAATGCCTTAAAGCAGGTTCTGTGGAGAGGAGGAGTATTATTCATTAGTAGGTGTGGCTGCAAGAAAATCAAGCAACCCTTGTAGTAGTTCTGACCTTTCAAGTAAAGCTCCAGGGTGCAGTTCAGCTTTAAGATGCTTTATCCAGTATGAATTTCACTTACCTTTTGACTGGGTGATCTCTCTCTCAGGTTTTAGATGAAAAGAAACTTATTTTGATAGGTGGTTGTTCTATTTAGGGGGTTCTGAAGCTTAACCACCTTTAACTCTCTGACTTCCAGGTGGAACACCAGTATTCACACATCTTCACTGTGACAGTAAGGAAAGCCACAAATGTCACAAAAGGAGCGATTGGTGACATGCGTGAGTATCTTTCTTTCTCTTCTCTCTTTCTTCTGGGAGACTGTTGCTGGAGGCAGGGGGAGATGACACATCAGGCTTGTCACATATTAAATGATTATTAGTGGGTTTGGTGGTTGGTTTTTTTTTTTTCTTTCCTCGCTTGTTAAAGCTGGAGCGATGCACCCATTTCCTTGCTTGCTCTAACTGAGAAGGCAGATTTGCCGCTCCTTCTTTCCACTGATCCAAAAAAGCTGAGTGAGTTGTAAACAATTTGCCTACGAGCAAGCAACACCTACACTTGGGGTTTTGGCGCAGTTGGAAGCGCTGTTGGGAGTACAGTGAAACTGGCAATTGCTGTATCTTCAAACGGCTGTGGTTTGGTGGTGGGAACACTTTGAAAGAAAGAAGCTGAAAGCTTTGCTGAGTCAATGCAGTAAGAAGAAGAAGGAAAAAAAAAAAAAAAAAAAAGTCCAAAGCAGATAAGCACATCTCGGGGAGGAGAACTATATAAGACATCAACTCTTCTTCCCCTTTCTGCTCGGCTTCTGAGCCTCCGGGCTTAGTAGCTGAACAGGAAACCACTGGGAAAGACGAAGAATGACCCAGGAAAACTCTTCTCTGCCCTTAAGGGGGAGAAGGGGGAGAGAAGAATATATTGGCTGAATCTTCAAAGAATATTCCCACTTCCTTGTTTCTGAGTGTTCTGCTGTTGGGTTGTCTCTCCATTTCCCTGGTGCTTCCTGCAGAACGTTGCAGAGCCTGAGGCTTTTCGGCTGGGGCTGGGAGGAGGCATGTGTTGCCTCCTCTCCTCAGAGTCCTTTGACATGTGGTTGTTTCTCTCCCAGCACCTTCCTGGAAACTGCTTTTCAGGTCAAAATGGCAGCAGCTGCTCTACCACACAGCTCTGCTTCAGGGGATTCATGTTTTGGGTTTTTTTCCATAATTAATGCCTACTGTTGATATTAAACTCTGGGGATAAGGGATGGCAGAGAAGGGAACACTGTCGGAAGGGGAGAAGAAGAAATTGTGTCTTTATATAAGAAAGAAGATCTTGGTACTGTAAAGAGCAGAAAAAGGGGCTCATGGTTTTGGGTATGTAAGGAGATGGATTAAATGGAAAGACTTGGGTTTTCTCAGACACAGGTCTCTGTTGTGAGACAGTGTGAGGAGCAAGGGAAGGGAAGAAAGGGAGTTGAAACGGGTACCTCATCATAGGGTATTAAAGGGAGTATGGAAAGGGTGAAGAAAGCCAGAAAACCATGAGTTTTTTAAAGTGTTATTTTCCCCTCAGGAAAAATACAGTCCTGTAATATAAATTCTAAATATTATCCATCAAGATAATTGGATTTTTTCCCCAGGCAAAACTACCATCTTACCAAATCATAAAAACCAAAAACCTACTGGGGAAGAACTTCTTATTTTGCTAAAACCTGACAGAACTACGCTCAAAGGACACTGAAACCTGCTTGGTTTCCTGTCTGAGGCAGCTACGAATGCTCCATAGCCTGAGGCACCTGCAGTCTGGGGCATCTCTGAATGAGATTTCAAGTTTCCAGGGCTTGTTCTCGGAGTCCTTGAAAGTCCCTTGAAGTGAAAAAAAAACAAAACAAAACCAACCAAAACCAAAAACCAAAACCCAACAGATCATTGCTTCTGGGTTTTATTTTTGGGAAAATGAAAAATGTTTTTATTTCCCATGTATATAAAAAGCTTAGTGTGGTGGAGCCTGGAAGCTATTTGATCAGATCAGTAATCATGTTAATTACTTAAAAGATGCATGAAGATGTGAGTGGTGGAAGGATCAACCAGTTGATTGTGCCAGACAAAATATATATATATATGTATCTATAATTTTTTTTTTTTTTCCATTTGATTTGACAAAACTGTGACTTACTGAAGGAATTTCTGAACTTTTACATTGGTTTACTGATACCAAGGGTAAGCTTCACTACCTGGGGGGTGGTTGTGGTACATAATATGAGATGCTTTGTGTTGGGTTGGGTACTTGAGTGTTGCTCTCCAGTGATGGTCACTACCAAGCTGTTGACTATTCCGGTGTCTTTGTCCTGATTTGGTTGTGGTTGCTCCAGTTTGTGTAGACAGCAACTACTCTGTGTGCAAGAGAGGTAATTTTACACTCTGGTGGTAATGGAGGTTCTGGGGAACATAAGAGATACATGTTTTGCTTTTCTTGGTTTTTTTTTCTGCATTGATCTTTCCAAGACTTTCTAGAATAGCTGTGAAAGATCTGAGTAAATATTAAGGCTTTTAAACATGTGGAAGCATTTATGATTTTGATGTTTGTGTGAGATTTTTCATCTTAAGCATTTGAGGTCTACCTCTGCTTGAGGAGTTTTAGATCTAGGAGAGGTTTGGTGCCCGTGGTGCCCCAGCTATGTGGGTGGTCACAGAGGGCCTGGCTTTTCTGGCATAATTATCCCTACCTCTGTCTCCTCAAGCCTAGGTTGGGGAGATAAGCAGTATGTTAAGCAAAGAGTTCTTGAGCTCTTCATTAACAGAGAGCATAAATGGTTGTTCCGTCTATAAAGTGAGGTCATAGATGCTCACCACACTGTAACTTCCACAGGCAGTGTGCTTCTTGCTCTAGTTGAGTATGTCCCTGCTCTCAGCAGGGGGGTTGGACTAGATGACCTCTTGAGGTCCCTTCCAACCTAGACATTTCTATGTTTCTATGTTTCTTTGACTGAACAGTTCACACACTCGGCACTGCTGATGCAAGATGTATTTTTAGTGTCCTGGCTGAACTGGAACAACAGAGAAAGCTGGAGCTAGGATAGCTTCCAGCCCTCTCTTTTATTTGCCTAAGATTTCCCATTGTCTCTGTAAGCTTTACAGATTTTGTCAAGTGAACTGACAGAGACAAGCAGCCAAATCTGGATCTGGGTCTTACTAGGATCTGAGAAGCTAAGCTACAGTAGCCGCTTTTGTTTCTTACTCAAAGCACATCAAAACAAATGAAAATGGCAATAATTGCATCATAGAAATGAAAAGCATTTGCCTGGATCATATATATGAAGGAATTTAGTCTGCTTACAGTAGTTGGTCATTCTGTGAATGTGTGTGGGGCTGATAAATGAGAGTTACATATAACCCAGGATGCCTGGGAGTGGGGGGAAAGAAAAAGTTTGGGGAGCACACTCCCTTTTTCTTGGGAGTTTAACTCCCTTCATATTTCAGATGCCTGCCCATTTGCTGGTGCCTTCATATAGAAGTACTTCTTTTTACTAATTTCACTTGTTTTAATTTTATGGCAGCCCTTTCAAGGTGACTCCTGCACTCCAGATACCGTCCTATCAACACCTAACTGATGCAGCTCTATCTTCTATTTAAGTTCTGTTTTAGTGACTACAGCTCTAATAGCTGTGCTCAACTCTTCTGGCTAAGTCTTTTCACAGACTGGGAGATTTATGAGATGAGCAACCACAGCAGATGTGTGGTGGGTTGGCCTTGTCTGGCTGCCAGGTGCCCACCAAGCTGCTCTATCATTCCCCTCACCAACAGGATGGAGGGAGAAAACACGATGAAAAGCTCTCATGGGTCAAGATGAGGACACAGACATTACTTACATATTACCCTCACAGGCAAACCAGACTCAATTTGAGGAAATTCCTGTAATTTATTGCCAATTAATTGTAACAGAGTTAGGATAGATAGAAATAAAACAAAAAGCTGCTTCCCCCTACACGTCCCTTCTTCCCAAGCTCAGCTTCACTCCTGACTGTTCTACATCCCCGCCCCAGCAATGCAGGGAGATAGTGAGTGGGGGTTGTGATCAGTTCATAACATGTTATCTCTGCTGCCCCTTTATCCTCACACTTTTCCCCAGCTCCTGTGTCATCCCTCCTACAGCAGAAAGTCCTTCACAACCTTCTCCAATATGGGTCCTTCCCAAGTTCTGCAGTTCTTCAAGAACTGCTTCAGCCCATGCTTTTTCCATGATGTATAGTCCTTCAGGAGCAAGCTGCTCCAGTGTGAGAGCCCTGACAGAAAACCTGCTTCTGTGTGGGCTCCTGTCCATGGGCCACAGCTCCTGACAGGAGCCTGCTCCTGTATGGGGACCTCACAGGCTGCAGTTTCCTTCAGGGCACATCTACTTGCTCCAGCGTGGGTTCATTGTGGATCTCTACTCCACTGTAGTTGTTCATGGGTTGCAAGAGGACAACTTGCATCACTATGTGGGAATCTCTCTGCTCTAGCACCTGGACCACATCTTCTCCCTCCTTCTTCACTGACCCTAGTATCTGCAGAGTTGTTTCCATTGCATTCCATTCCTTCTTTTCTCACAGCTGCGGTGCTGTGTTTTTCACCCTTTCTTAAATGGATTATCACAGAGGTGCTACCAGTGCTGTTGATGGGCTCAGGTTTGGATAGTGTTGGGTCCATCCTGGAGCTGGCTAAAACTGTCTCTGGTGGGACAGCTTCTGGTATCTTATCACAGAAGCCACCTCTGCAGGCTCCCTACTCCCCTTGCTGCTCAAAACCTGCCATGTAAGCCAAATAGAAGATGGAAAATCTCAAAATGGGCAAAATCTCAAAATTTTTGGTGAGGATTTAATTATTCTAATTGCTTAGCTTTCTGCTGGTTGCAGAAGTCAGTAGGCCTGTAAAACCAGTCCTCTGATTGGAAAAGATCTTGCCTCCAGTCCAGCGAGTTCTTAGTTAATGGGTCTTTAGTTTTGAGTCTATTCCAGGTACCACATCATACTGTGAAGACTTTCCTTACTTCCATAACAGTGCAAGAACTTGTAGAAAAAGATCAAAATCCCAAACTGCAGCATTCCAGAAAAGTGTTTGCAAATGGTGGTGGTCCTTCCCATAGGATCTCTTCCTTTCTGGATTTTCAGGGAGCTTGGTGGAAAGCCATGCTGAAATTTGTCTTACATATTTAAAGATGTTTTGCTTTGCCTGTACTGGCTTTTAAAAAGATGGATAGAGTCTACGAAGGAAACCAGTTGTGTAACTCTATTCTTAATAACTTCTGATCTTGCTTAATCCTGGTTTGGATTTGCAGCTTATATTTGCTTCATCTGCTTTTGATGCTATGCTAATAGTGTAATTCTGGGAATTTTAAGGAAAACGTCTTTTCTTTAAGCATTTTTCTTTCTAAAGTTTGGGTAGCTTGTGGGGCTGGTACTCAGCTTCTGTCCCAGTTCCTGTCCACTCAGTTGGAGTTAAGGATGCATTTCCCTTGTAGTTCAACTGCTCAGATAAACAAAGGATTGGGAGCAGTCCAGGCAGCTGAGCTCAACCCTGGTTGCAAAACTGGCTGTCACGGAGGTGGAAAGTGGCTTGTAGAGGTGGCTCTTGACAGAGTTAGGCTATGCTGCTGCAACCAACAAAACGTCAAACATCCCTCATGAGTCAAGAAGATCTATTTCTGCTTGGCAGCATTGCTGACATCTTTCCTGGTTGCTTCCTGCTTCTCCAGAGGAGATGAGGAGCTGTGGTGTTGCACAGGATGAGCACCTGCCTGCAGTGCCAGTCTGACCCTGGCTGTAGGAGCTGCTCCACCAGTGTGGAGGGAATTGTAGAATGGTTTGGGTTGGAAGGGACCTTAAAGATCACCTAGCTCCAACTCCCCTGCCATGGGCAAGGACATGTCCCACTAGATAAGGTTGCTCAAAGCCCCATCCAACCTGGTCTGAACACATCCAGTGATGAAGCATCCCCAAATTCCCTGGACAACCTGTTGCAGTGTCTCATCACTCTCACACTGAAGAAGTTCTTCCTAATTTCTAATCTAAATCTCCCCTCTTCCAGTTTGAAGCCATCACCCTTTGTCCTGCCACTACGTGCCCTTGTAAAATGTTGCTCCCCAGCTTTCTCATAGACCCCCTTTAGATACTGGAAGTCTGCAAGAAGGTCTCCCCAGTTCCCTTCTCTTCTCCAGGCAGAACAACCCTGACTTTGTCATGAGCTGGTGGTGAGGTAGTAGTATCCAGTGGAGGTTTGGTTGCCATTTCTCTGTTTGCAAGTCTTCTCTCTGAGGTTGTGTACACTGTGAGCTGTAGCTGCTGGTGTTGAAGCTGGCTCACTGACATCGGAGTCAGCATGGCCTGGAGCGGTTCAGGCATCTGTATGTGGTGTTTTGAACCTGAGATAGGTAAAAGGGAAGAGATTGGAGATTTGCCTCCTTGGACTAGAGCAGGGACACACACTCTTGTGTTACAGTTACTCAATCCAGCTGTTTCTGTGTCACAGATGCCCAGTCTTGCATGGTGACTTAGCTACAGTGTGCTTGATGTAACTGTTGAAGTGTCATCAGATAAATGCTCCTCCTGCAAGACTCTGAAGCAGAACCTGGTTTTTGCAAGGTTGCTTCAAGAAGAAAACAAGCCAAACTCCTCCCATTTGCCAACCTGGAAAAAGCAGGTCAGAGTTAGACAGTCATCCAAGTCTTAACAAGCTGCACATGCAGATCTTCACGTGGCCAAGAGCTGTAAGATGTACTGCATGTCTAACAGAGCAAAGCAGGAGGAGTGCTGGAGGTTTCTTGTAGAAAGGAGATAGAATTATTCCCATGAGGACCAATGGGGCTTCAGTCTGTTCTAGGGGGGCCTGGATGGGCAGTTGAGTCCCAGGATGACCAAGCTCTGTTGGGCTTCAGCAACTGCTTTCGATTTAATTCTTCCCAACAGCCCTTGTACCAGCCTTGCTGTTGGCCATGTCCTGTAGTGGTCTGGGCTCAACCACCAACCATAGCAGCTGACTCTGGCTTTAGAGCCATGGACTGGAACTGAATATCTTAGAATGGTTTGGGTTGGAAGTGACCTTTCAAGGCCATCTTGTCCAACCCCCCTGCAGGGATCAGGGACATCTTCAACTAGAGCAGGTTGTTCAGAGCCTTGGCCAAACTCATCTGGAATGGTTCCTGGGATGGAGCATTGACCACCTCTCTGGGAAACCTGGGCCCACCCTCAATGTAAAAACCATCATATTCTCTCTCATCTAAATCTCCCTCTTTTAGTTTAAAACCACCACCCTTGTCCTGTTGCAGCAGGCCCTGCTAAAAAGTCTGTCCCATCTTTCTTACAGACCACTTTAAGTACTGAAAGGTCTCTAAGATCTCCCTGGAACCTTCTCTTCTCCAGGCTGAACATCACTAACTCTCTCAGACTGTCCTCATAGGAGAAAGGTTCAGAGGATCACAGGATGTCAGGGGTTGGAAGGGACCTTGGAGATCTTCGAGTCCACCCCCCCTGCCAGAGCAGGATCATATAATCTAGCACAGGTCACAAAGGAACACATCCAGGTGGATTTTGAAAATCTCCAGAGAAGGAGACTCCATAGCCTCTCTGGGTTCCTCCTGTATGAAGAGAAGCTCCTTAAAACTGTGTATCTTCAAAAATGAACAGTACTGGAAACAACAGCTCATGAAATGTCTACTGCAGATGTCTGTCTAACGTTGAGGCAACTCTAGTCCAGTTTCTTTTTCCTTGACACATGCAATACATTTCCCCTAGTTCAGGGTTGTCCAGAAGCAGTGGTGGGGAGTGAAGGTCATGGTGGAAACAGGCTTGTGTGCTTCACCATGAAAGTGATCCAGAAAATGCTGCTCTTCCCAGTTGAAAAAATACCTTTTCAATGAGAAACAAATTCAGTCTCTGAGTATGTGCTGTATCCTTACTGAGGCAGGGACTGTTCCCTTAAATGTTAGTGAAAACTTGTTTCCATCCTGGCAGAAGGTTCTTCTGTTTCTCTGTTCCACTGTGATGATAACCTCAAAGCAGTCATGCTGGCTTAGACCAAGGGTCCTTCTTGCTTTGTGTTCTGGTTGAAGGAGCTCATTGTGTCTCCTTGAGGCCCTTGCCATGCTGTGACCAATTGCAGCCCCCAGGAGAGTGGAGCTTGATGGTGGCTGGGAACTGTTCCTGTTTCATCTGGTTTCATATCTCTGGCAGAACTTCATGGTGGGGCTCTCCTCCAGGAAGCTGTGGACACCATTGTTTCTCCAGTTTGAGTATATGCTGCTCTGACCAAAGCCTTTGCAATCCATTATTCGCTCCTGTACATGAAATGCCAGTAAGAACTGCACTGGGAAGTGAGGTGATGGCAGGAACAGCTCACTGGTGTCACTTTATTTTTGAGTTTCCTGTAATTACTTCCAGTAGCAGTGGTGGTGGTTTTACTAAGATGGATTTATGCAGCCAACCTGAGCCCATCTTAGAATCATGGAGTTGTTTTGGTAGGAAGAGACCTTTAAGATCATTGAGTCCAACCGTTAACCCAGCACTGCCAGGTCACCACTAAACCCTGTCCCTCAGAACCACATCTCCATGGCTTTGAGTCCCCTCCAGGGCTGGGGAGTCCACCACTGCCCTGGGCAGACTGGGACAGGCCTTGACAACACATGTGGGGTATGAATTTTTCCTCATGTCCAACCTAAATATTCTCTGACATAACTTGAGACCTTTTCCTCTTGTCCTATCACTTGGGAAAAGAGACTGACCCCACCTGTCTCCAAGTTGTTGAGAGTGAGGTGGTCTCCTCTGAGTCTTCTTTTCTCCATGCTGAACTACCACAGGTCCCTCAGCTGCTCCTCCAAGGCTTGTGCTCTAGGCCCTTCCCCAGCTTTGTTACCCTTCTCTGGATGCACTCCAGCCCTTCAATGTCCTTCTTGGAATGAGGCGCTCAAAACTGAACCCAGGCCTTGAGGTAGAACGGTTCTGCTCATTTAGGACAGCTCCAGGTTTTTAAAACGTTCCCGAGAATTGTCTGAATTAAAATGTTAAAATGAACCTCTTCTTACTCCAAGGCCTGGAGGCTTCACTTCAGTGATACAGTAAATGGAGCTCTAGGGCTGCTGGTAGACGACCAAAACCTCTAAAGCCTTGTGATACCAAAGACAGATCCAGTATAAACTTGTTCTGTGGATTCAGAAACCATTGCCAGTTTCAATTTGTATTAGTAGACTTTATGCCAGACTGGGAATAATCTATACTCCATCAACCACCTGAAATGGAGACTGGAAGTCATGGTGCTGTGGGTTGTGAGTCATTGCCCAGGAATGTGTTGCTTTGCCTAAACCTACTGCAGACTGATTGATCCCTGCCTGGACCTGGCAGACCTGGGGACCCACAGCCACAGCTGGACTCCTACTCCTGTCTTTTCTGGGGGAGTGAGATGTTTAACACTGAAAAAGTTCTTAAGAACTAGGCATTTAAATTAATTTAAAAAAACCAAGCCCCTTAGATTCTGGCCCACCACTAGAAAAGCAGAATTTTTTCTGAGCTCTTGCCAGCTGATGGTTTAGTCCCAGTTCCCTGCTGACTGTGTGAAGGGACTGTGCAGATAACCCTGAGAACTGAGGGTTTCTTGGTCTTGGCACTTCTACAAATTTGGTTTGAACCTGTAAAGGGTTCAGTGGTCTTTTTTGGGTTTGGTTGGGGTTGTGGTTTTTTTTTTTTTTTTTTTTTTTTTTTAAATGGGTTCATTGAACTTCCTGTTGTTCTTTCCCCCCGTGAAATTGGA
>JANHGN010005134.1:57937-71910 GCA_024605025.1 Megaceryle maxima | reverse complement strand
GTTTAATTAACATCTGTGCTTTTAACAGAAAATTCCTCTTTAGATAGCTAGGGTGTTTTTTTTTTTTTTTTTTTTTTTTTTTTTTTTTTTTTTTTTTCTTTGAAGACTGGATCAGTGAAACTCCTGGTGGTGTCTCACCCCAGTAAATTGGGCTGGGAGTTCGGTTCTTTCCTTCCCTTGAGTAACTCCAGAGATTAAAAGCACCATAATAAAAGGCACTAATAATCTTTAATAAACATATTACCCAATGTCAGGATTTCTCATGGCATAGCTGCCACTCCAGGAGCTGCCTTACTTCACTTGTAGTCACCTTCCGCTCATGAAACCTCACACTGCATCATCCCCTTGGCAAAATCCCTCTTGAAGATGAAGGCCTGAAACCCTGGCATTCGCTGTTGCATCTTAAACACAGACAGCAAATGACTTGTCACCACTTCCTTAGGCCTCGTACTGGTAATCTCTTTGTGCTTCTGGATAGCTGAGGTTACCTGTGGCGTTCTGGAGTGTCTCCAGGCTCTTGGTCTAGCACCTATTTTACCACTGGACTATGAATTTGTCTGTTTGAAGACTCTTGGAAGTATCTGCTCCATATGAGTGGGAGGTCGGAATTCATATCAGCCTCAGCTCTTTGAGCATGGAAATGACAGAATCACAAAATGATAGGGGTTGGATAGGACCTCAGGAGATCATCTTGTCCGACTCCCCCTGCCAGAGCAGGTTCATCCACAGCAGATTGCCCAGGATTGTTTCCATGTGGGTTTTGAATGTCTTCAGAGACTGAGACTCCATAACCTTGCTAGGAAGCCCTTTCCAGTGCTTTGCCACCCTCAAAGTAAAGAAGTTCCTCCTCGTGGTCAGAGGGAAGCTCTTGGGTTCCAGTTTGTGCTTGTTGCTCCTTGTCCTGTCACTGGGCACCACTGAAAAGAGTCTGGGCCCATCTTCCTGACCCCCACCCTTTAGCTATTGATAAGCATCGATCAGATCCCCTCTCAGTCTTCTCTAGGCTAAAAAGACCCGACTCCCTCCACCTTTCCTTGTAAGAGAGATGTTCTAGTCCCCTAATCATCTTTGTAGCTCTTTGTTGGACTCTCTCCAGCAATTCCCTGTCCTTTTTGAACCAGGGAGTCCAAATGTCTGACCCTGAGCACCCCTCCATCCCATCACACAGCTCAGTGGCCTTGCCAGATGATCTAGGGAGGACCTTGCTGCTCTGCCTCTTTTTCCATTCCTCCTTCTCTGTCTGATACTGAGTTAATGAATCAGTTACTGGTGCCAGTGTTCTGAACACAGGAGACATCTTTGTGTTAGTTTGTCCTTTCCCTAGTGTGCAGCAGAGTAAGGGTGAGCCAAATTGAGTAATTCATAGATTTGTTAATATGTTCTTTGGGAAATGTTAATTATTTGGGAATTATTGATATTTTCTAATTATTGTTAAGTAATGTTTTTAAGAACTCCCTTTTAAAAAATATAAAATCACATTAAGCTGGGAAAAAACTTGATTTGAAAATTCATTACATTTTCACCTGACTGTGGAAGAGAGACCAAATCATGTTTTTATGACACTGTGGAGCAGTGAAACAAAATCACAGAATCCCAGCATCGTGGGGGTTGGAAGAGACCTCCAGAGATCATTTTGTCCAACCCACCTGCTCCAGCAGGGTCACACAGATCAGGGTGCCCAGGATCTCATTGTCCAGAGAGGTTTGGAATCTCTCCAGAGAAGGAGACTCCACAACCTCTCTGGGCAGCCTGGGCCAGGCTCTGTCAGTATTTGAATTCACTATTTGAACAAAAAAAATTACTTATTATTCTTAAACACACATCAAAACCATATTTCTGTCCTACGAAGAGCTTCAGGTAGCTAGTGCCATGCTGGTTGACTGTGATCAACTCTAGTTAGTGCTCAGTTTGTTGGAAATGCCTTTGTGCCTCCTGCTTCAGGTTTCTCTGGTCAAATGGTATGTTTGATAATTTCCATGAAACTCAGAGAAGTTCCACAGCCAGGCAGCAGTGAGTCTGTGCTGTCCAGCCTGCTTGGGCTCACCTTCCCAGCCAGAATCACTTGTGGCTACAGCATAACTTCTTCCCCTCAGAGGAGAGGCAGGTAGACCAGCAAGTCCTGTTATTAGCCTTGGCCTCAGTTGAGCTGTTCAGCTTCATGTAACTTGGAGCTAACCGAGTTCTGCTGTAGTGCAGGGAGCCAAAAACCTGTCAGTAAGTAGACAAAGATAACACTGGTCCAGGTTGCCCAGAGAGGTGGTTGATGCCCAAAACCATTCCAGGTGAGGTTGGCTGGGGCTATGAGCAACCTGCTCTAGTTGCAGATGTTCCTGCTCCCTGCAGGGGTTTGGGCAAGATGACCTTGAAAGGTCCCTAACAACACAAACCAATCTATGATTCTAAGATGATCATTTGAGACCTAGTAAGATTTTATGAATGGGGTTATCCTTAATGGTGGAGGATATTGGTTAATCAGAAGGCAAAAAACTCCAATGAATCAAACTAGCATAGTTCTTTAAGGATGTTCCACTGTATACTTGCTGAAGTTAGACTTGGGGTCTAGAGCATGTCTTATGAGGAGCAGCTGAGGGACTTATGGTTGTCCAGCCTGGAGAAAAGGAGGCTTGGGGAGACTGTCTCACTCTCTACAACTCCCTGAAAAGAGGTTGGAGACGTGGGGTCAGTCTCTTCTCCAAAGGAGCAAATGACAGGACAAGAGGAAACAGCCTCAAGTTGTGCCAGGGGAAGTTTACGTTGGACATGAGTTGGACAATTTCTTTCCCAAAAGGGCTGTCAAGGCTTCTCTCAGGCTGCCCAGGGAGTCCCCATCCCTGGAGGGGTTTCAAAGCCATAGAGATGTGGTACTAAGGGCCATGGTTTAGCGGTGATCTGGCAGGGCTGAGTTAATGGTTGGACTTGATGTTCTGAAAGGTCTTTTCCAACTGAAATGATTCTGTGATTCTGTGAATATTCTTCTAATTGCAGAAATACAGTATCTGGAGATCATGATTGCAAAAAAAATCTGGATCCAGATTTAGTCTCTATGATGGTGATGCATATATTAACTGAAATTAAAGTTAATATAGGGTTTTTTTAATATCCATTATGACCACAAGTGTTTATGAAAGGCTGATGTGGAGAAAAAAAAAAAAGACATTCTTACAGTGCAGAATTTTTTTTGTTGTGAGCCAGATTTTGGAATATTTCAAGAACTTTGCATTTCTTTCATCTCTTGATGGAAAAAGGAGATAAATTTTAATGTATGATAGTAGCGGCTTCATCCTCTGTACCTTATATTTGACAAGCTTTCTGTAGTTTCTTTGTGTATAGTATCTGTTGAAAGATTTGAAATTGGAATGAGTGAAATACGAATTACGTGTCTACAGTATTACTTACATTAATATGGGGCCTGGTGACGGTCATCTCACAGAATCATAGAAACGTAGAAGTGTCTGGGTTGGAAGAGACATCTAGAGGTCATCTAGTCCAACCCCTCTGCTGAGAGCAGGGACATCAGGTCAAATGGTTTCCAGTTATTGTAGGAAATTTTACAGGTTTCTGTCACAGGCAGATGGTTAAAAGCATTTCTTATTTTAATGTGAAAATGGCTGATCCTAATTCTTGTCCATTGTATGTCTCACTTCATGATTCATAATGTTATTTAGCAATAGAATTTTACGGCAATTACTTAGTCAGGAGATAAATCTAATGAGGAAAGGTCACTGGATCCTTACTTCCTACCTCTCAGAGACTTCTTAAGCCAGTGTGAATAAAAATAACAGTTTAGATGCCAACTCAGCTTTGTTACTGTATATCTGTCCTTAACCCTTGGAGATTTTTAAAAGTCTTTTCCAACCTAAATGATGCTATGATTCTGAGGATGCTCTAAATCTTATTAAAGATTACGATTAACTTTTAGTTAATTACTTTTGCAATTCATCTGGCTATAAGCTGCTAATTGCAGGACCGTCTATTAGTTCCATTGACACTGAGGCTGAAACTCTTATTTTTTAGTGTAAAAGTGGGGGCTTAGGTACATTGTACTTAATTATCAGCTCATGCTTGTTTGGGTTGTTTTTTTTTGAGAAACAGTAATGGAGCCTGGTCCCTCTATCCCAGAACATTATGTATGAGCATGGAGAGATAACCTTCCAGTTGCATGAACACATTGTTGAGGCACTTGCTGTAAACAGCCATAGAGTGGTGGGAAGACAAGAATATGGAATCACACAGGCAGTCCTGGTCTCATAGTAGCGCACATGTCTACTTGCAAACCTTGCAAGTTTTCTGCTTGCAAACCTTCCAAACTGTGCCCATGCTCAAAAGTTGAGGTGCACTGAAGGTACTAAATGGAGGAGACGTGTGCTAGTGCAGATGGCCCCCAGTCCCCCTGAGCTGTGTAGAAACGGCCTTTGTTTCAAAAGTGTCCTGAGGAAAAAGTACAAATTCTTACACTGCTTCTTTTGAAAAGTCCATGGTTGGTATTTCAGGGAAGCTGCGAAAATAAAAGTGTGATTCCACACAGTGTTGTCTCTACATGGGTAGTTCTGGTCCTGATTACACTTGTGATACATCAACTTTTGACCATTTCAGAAAGATGCTCCTTTTAAAAACAAAATGTAAATAACAGAAGTGACCAAGCTACTTTTCAGTTACATTTTCAGATTAGTTTCTTTGAAAAATGTACCTGGCAAAACCACCAACTAGGAAGAAATACCTCCATGTGAAAGGATAGAATCATAGCATCAATGTAGAATCATAGAATGGTTTGGGTTGGAAGGGACCTTAAAGATCATCTAGTTCCAACCCCCCTGCCATAGGCAGGGACACCTCCAACTAGACCAAGTTGCTCAAAGCCCCATCCAACCTGAATGTGAACACAGCCAGTGCTGTGTACACACTGTTTTATTGGTGTTTGATAACTTTAATGGCTTGAAATACATTAAGCGAAAATTTTTGTGTTACTTGCCAAATTACTGGTAGCTAATTTTTGGTCTCTGACCAATAATAACGATATTTTGATTAACATAGTATAGCTTATAGCAATAGCTTAATCATAGCACACAGTCTTCCAGTATTTTTCCTCTTCATCTGAAAAAGGAAGTTATAAAAGACTAGATTTTCATTTTCTTAACTGAAAGCAGGACAAAATAAACTTTCAAACATGAAAGGGCAGATGATTAACCCTTCGCCTCGGGTTAATAAAGCTAATAAAGGCAGGGAATGAGGGGGTGGTTGGCGTTACAAAGACTGTTTTCTCTAAGTTTGGTTGTTCGGCGCGTTGTGTTCAGTTTCTGCTTTTGTGCTCATTTCGAGTCTCTCCTGTAGGAAGTCCTGACAGCATCTGCACAGCAGCTGTGTTGCCGTGCAGGCTTCCCACAAGCTTTGGGATTGCAAATACGGGTAGGAAACCACTTGCTGTTTGTGTTGAAAAGAACGAATCATGAGTTTTGTAACTCAGAGTTAGGGCTGATCACATAATCACAGAAAATTCTGAAAGGGAAGCGTTGATGTTTTTGCCCAGAACACTCTTCAGCATTTTGGCTAAAATCCCAAGTTTTTGAAGGCACCTTTAGTCTCTTGGCAGTGCAAGTCTGTTGCCTGTATTGCCAAAATAATCTTCGATATCCAGACTTAGCAAAGGAGATCTTGTCATTTCTGATTTTAGGAGATATTTTGCTGCTTAATTTCAAGGAGCCTTGATTCCCTTCTTTCTGGCACCATTTCAGGTGGTAATTCAAGGGAGTTAATAGATTCAGTAAAAGTTGGCAACGAGTTACAGGGAGAAATCATTTAAGAAGCACTTGGGAGTTGATCCCCCCTTCTCCCTTGACTTATTAAGATAAAAGATCAGACATAAATCCATAGGAGCTAATAAGATTGCTATTTAAAGGCCTTCCACACTGATCCCCAACTTGAAATAGCCACTTATTATTCCAGAGGTAGCAGCATGACCAGTGAGATCGCAGTGAGTAGCTAAGCCCCTCAGGTACAGAGCATGGTGTAAAGCTCTCTGGGGTGTCTTGTCACAGTCTGAGGAAGTTCTCACAACATGAAATCTTCGAATCACAAAGTCTGCTTACATCCAAACTTTTATTTGAGGGAGCCTGAGTCTTGGAGGAGATTTGTTTACTGTCCTTTAAATTTCCCTGGGTAGGGAAATGCTGAATTCAGAGCATGAGCCTGCATTCCGAGCAGGCTCATGCATTTGAAGTACTTTGTGGGGAAGTTCAGGATCTTTTCTGTTCGGCAATGGCATCAGAAGGAGCATTAGGTCTGGCTGAAGTTCCCCACTGGAATTGCCAGGAAGTTAGACCTTTGTAGTTTTGTTCCATTCTGCCCTGGCATAAGTTGGAAACCTCCTGGGTGGTCTCAAAAAAACTTTTTTTTTTCTTTTTTTCTTTTCTTTTTAATTTTTATTTATTTTTTTTTTTATTTTTATTTTTATTTATTTATTTAGGTTTTTGTTGGTTTGTTGTTTGCTTGTATGTTTGGGGGTTTTTTCCAAAAAGTTATTTATTCCCATTTGAAAATGCCAAACTTTTTTTTCCATTTGCTCTTCTCCCAGCTGAAATGACCATGTGGCTCTGGGCCTCAGCAGTCTCACTGACAATGTTTTCCTGAAATCCAAGAGTCTCTAAAAACATTTGGCTTTGTCAAAAGAAGTGTATTTGGACTTGAAGGGTGTACAAGGTGGATCATTCTGCTAAAGCACCTAGTGATGGGGTTTAATCACTTTCAGAAAGATCCTTTCCTTTAAGGAAAAAGGAAAAAAACCTTTCCTTTAAGGAAAGGATTCTTGTTTGCGGTAGGCATTTTATTTGCTTGAATATGTCTCGGTCAAGCAGAGGACAACCTTTGAAGAGAGGATGCTGGACAGATGTGTATATTGTACCACAGAAGAGTGGGTGTCTTTCCATGATCACCAAACCCACAAAAATAACTTCCTATGCTCTCCTGTGCAGCACCTGAGCAATGTTTTAGAGAACTCTGTAGAGACTACATCAGCATTGGCCCAATTTGACAGGGAAAAAAAAGGTCATTTGACAGAAGACACCCCCTTGGATAGAAAAATACTATCTGCTTTAACTGGTTGGGAAGGTAGGATGTTCGGTGCTGCCAACAATCCATTGGTTGCCCTCAGGAATGGCTATTTTTAGACACAACAGCTGAGTTTGTTCAATGTGTCTTTTCTTCCTACTGATAATTCCCACTAGCTGTAGCTGGCATATGGTTCTGTATTTTCAGTTAGTGTTCTGCACAGTTGTTGCTCAAATATACTGCATAAATAAGGTCTTGATGCTGTGGTGACTTCCCTAAAGCTCTGGTGATAGCAGTGGCTTCAGATTGGAACAGGTCTCCTGTTCAAACTCCTGAACAGGTTTAGCAGTACTTAAGTGGCCCGACTGATTTCCAAACCAGCAAATCATAGAATCATCACCATAAAATCATGGAATGGTTTGGGTTGGAGAGGATCTTAAAGATCATCTAGTTCCAACCCCCTTGCCATGGGCAGGGACACCTTCCACTAGACCAGGTTGCTCAAAGCCCCATCCAAACTGAATGTGAACAACATCCAGTGATGGAGCATCCACAGCTTCTCTGGGCAACCTGTGCCAGTGTCTCACCACGCTCATACTGAAGAACTTCTTCCTAATGTGTAATCTAAATCTACCTTCTCTGCAGTTTAGAGCCATTACCCCTCATCCTATCACTACAGGCCTTTGTAAAAAGTCCCTCCACAGCTTTCTTGTAGGCCCCCTTCAGCTACTGGAAGGCTGCAAGAAGGTCTCCCCAGAGCCTTCATTTCTTTCTCTCTCCTGGCTGAACAACCCCAATTCTCTCAGCCTGGCCTCACAGCAGAGGGGTTCCAGCCCTCCCATCATTGCTGTGGCCTCCTCTGGCCCTACTCCAACAGGTCCCTGTCTCTCCTGTGCTGAGGGCTCCAGAGTTGGACCCAGCACTGCAGGGGGTTCTCCCCAGAGTAGAGTAGGGGGGCAGAATCCCCTCCCTTGACCTGCTGCCCACACTGCTGGGGTTGCAACCTGGGATCAGGCTGGGGCTTTCAGGGCTGCACTTGCATGTTTATGGTTCATCTTGAGCTTTTCATCAATCAGCACCCCCAAGTCTTTCTCCTCAGGACTGCTCTCAATCCATACTCTGTCCAGCCTGTATCTGTGCTTGGATGTGAGAGAGGATCCAAAACTGTATCCCAGGCTACTCATCATCATTCCCTGAAGCCTAGTTTTGTGGAATACTTACTCTGTGACACGAGCCAAAGGAATTAGAGGCTAGGAAGTGAGGAAGGGGTAAGAGACTAATGACTACTGCCTGGTAGAAGTGTAGGCATTTCCAGTAAACATGAATCACTCCCAGTGCCATTCTGTTTGTTCTCCTTCCCTCTTAAAAGCTGTGTCTGTTGTTTCTGGGAGATTGTTAATATAATTGTATCACTCATGTCAAAATATTTATGTAATTTATAAAATTGAATATTTTTCCATCATAGACCATGAGGTGATCTGTGGTTTCATGTAACTGTGTTGATTATTACAACCCAAACTTGAGCATTACCTGCCTTGAACATCTGTTTTTCTCTTTAGTTGACACTCCAGATCCCTATGTGGAGCTGTTCATCCCGTCCGCCCCTGACTGCAGGAAGAGAACGAAACATTTCAATAACGATGTGAACCCCGTGTGGAACGAGACCTTTGAGTTCATTTTAGACCCCAACCAAGAGAATGTTCTTGAGGTAAATTGCATGGCTGAGCTGCATTTGTGAAAATGGAAGTTGTACAACATTTAGAAGGTTAAATTAAAAGTAGCTTGTATGTGTACGGCATCTGTGGTCTCAAGATTGCAACTTTTTTTTAGCATTAAAGACTTGGTTTTGCCTTTAGGCCTGGGCTAAAAAAAAGATGTTTCAGTTGTATTTTTCAAGGAGTAGTACTGAGAGTCATTATAAGATATGTCTCTGGGTCATCTCTTGGCCTGCTCATGAGGGCTGATAGCTTACAGTTCTTCCCATCAGCCATAAATTATTTTCTCCCTGCTTCCTACACTGACTCAACTATTCTGGACAGTGAATAGGTGGGGGTAAAGTGAAGTCTCTGACCATTCCTGGCTTCTCCTTAAGGACACAGAAAGCAGAAGCATGGGTCTACTGTCTCCTGTCGGCCTGGAGCCAAGGGCTGAGTATCTCACCCATTGATGGTTTGGCTACTCTTACTCCATGTACAGTGTTGTTGACTAAGTCACCATTAAGTTTCAGTATGTCAAGCCTTTCCAGGTTGTGTACAAAACGTGTTAAGTGTAACTATTTTATAAGTGGCCGTATCAAACCTTTAATATTATCTATAGTCCTTTGTTTGGTTCTTCAGAGGGGATGGAACTAAATGCATGAGGTCTTCTGACAAGTTTATGGCATTTCAGTCTAAATTGGCCAACTGGGACAGAGGTGAAGGCAGGAGACAGGGTGTCTGCCAAAGCCTCTGAATCTGCAAATCCTGAGTTCAGTTTTGGGCCCCTCACTCCAAGAAGGAAGGACATTGAGGGGCTGGAGCGTGTCCAGAGAAGGTCAACGAAGCTGGGGCAGGATCTAGAGAACAAGTGTTGTGAGGAGTGACTGAGGGAACTGGGGCTGTTGAGCCTGAAGAAAAGGAGGCTCAGGGGAGACCTTCTGTCTCAACAATTCCCTGAAAGCAGGTTGGAGCAAGGTGGGTTCAATCTCTTCTCCCAAGGAACAAGTGATAGGACAAGAAGAAATGGTCTCAAATTGCACCAGGGGAGGTTTAGGTTGGACATGAGGAATAAAGTCTTCCCGGATCAAAAGGGTTGTGAAGGCCTGTCCCAGGCTGCCCAGGGCAGTGGTGGAGTCTCTGCTGCTGGAGGGGTTTCAAAGCCATGGAGGTGTGGTGCTAAGGGCCATGGTTTAGTGGTGACCTGGCAGTGCTGGGTTAACAGTTGGACTCCATGATCTGAAAGGTCTCTTTCAACCCAAACACTTCGCTGATTCTAAGTGAAGCTTTTCATTGAGCTAGTATTCATAATCTATAAGGGCTAAACTGTTCAAGATCTGAGAACTTAATTGTGCTTCCTGAGAGGCTCCCTGTGTTCATCGGAAGTGGGGTGGGTTCTACAGTTTGTGGAGGAGGAATCCTGTGATCATCTCAGTGGCACATGAAGAACTATCAGGTGCATTCTGCACAAGAGAGAACAATACTTCGGAATTCAGTGTAACTTCATTGCAGCTTTGCAGAAAGTAGACCACCCAAAATAGCTTCCACCAGCTAGTCAGGTGCAACAGTCACCAGAGTTGATTCTTACTCAATGTTTTGGTTATAGATATGCAAACTGGACACATGAAAATTGACAGAAGTTGGAAACCTCTAACTTAGTTCTTGCTTTCTAGTAGCATCAGGCAAATAGGTATCGGGAGTTAGAGAAATGGAGTGATTCTGGCTTCTTCATGAGAAAGCCTTTGTGGAAATAGGAAGAAAAAAAGAACTTGGGTTAATTGACTGGCCTTTGTTGCAGTTTGGGAACTAAAATTTGTTTCAATTATGCCTCATAAAGCCTTTTTGGATTCTAGCAGAAGTCCTGGGGCACTGAGTTTTCCCTATCTCTTTGTCCTTTTTTGGAAGATCTCCAGGAGCTACAGCTGTCTGATCTATAGTAGCTCTCACAATCTTCAGAAGATGAGCAGAATGGTAAACTCAGCAATAGCAAATAGTAGTTCAAATAGAACCCCTTTTGTTTTACTGGCATTATATAAAGCCTGGGTCAGGTTCTTCTTGGAGTTACACTTCAGCAGCTTCCCTGGTAATGTGTGAATTTGTTGAGTACAAAATTGTTTGGGGGATTTTTAAAGGATAAATGATTACAGACAGAAGCAGCAGCAGCCAGTGGCTTATCTGCCACTTTCTTGGGAATGGTACCACCTGTTACACTGTTTTGCATTCTCATGTGAAGAAGTTGAGATGATGGCAAGTGGTTCATTTCTTACTGTTTCATGATCTCAGCTATTTTGAGCATGTGGAGGCCAGGGTCGTTTTCTTCCTTCTGTGGTACTGACATGATTAGCTTATTTCCTACCTGGCTGAGAAGCCCCTGCTTCCTAAACCCTCCTTTGTCATTTTGCTAGTATTTTGTAAGGTGTTTCTCAGTTCTTGGCCTGGTGTTATTCAGTGGTTGTAGAGTACAAGATTTTATGAGCTGGCATGCTGTTGGTTTCCGGCACAGCATGGCCATAGTGTACTGCCAGGTTCTGCAAGTCTCTATCGGTTCCAGTACGTGCAGCCACCTCCCCACCCAAAACTTCTTTGTGGATTCCCACGCACACTCAGACTCCACAATCCTCTTGACTCTTCAGATGATTTTAATCTAAATCTTGAAGTCTGTCCCAAGTGCAGTTTTCACTCTGAAGTGTAAGAAGCTCTCCAAAATCCCATTTTAAGAAGTTTTTGCTGTTAGTTTTAAAAGACAGCCCTCAGAGATTACAGCAATGAGCATGAAGTTCTGTGAGGAAGCAGAATAATGTAGATGCCATTAAAATAATGAGCTCTGTCCTAAAATACAGTTATCATTTCAAAGGTTTGCTTTATGGCACAGGATGAAGAAGATTCTTTATAGCTGAGAAGAGGCTGAATCCAGATCTAGTAACTAGGTACTGAAGTGATTGTATCTCGATTCCATTTGTTTTCTGTATAAGGTATGATCCAAGCTGCAAACACAGGATATTTTAGAAGATACAATTCCACAAAGCAGAAAAAAAATCATAAGCAAAATGAGTTTGGAGAACTCATTTAATAGAAACCATGTAGATGGTAATTTTGAAATTCTTTCTGGGTAACTTACTTGTGAATTTGGAAGGCTGCCCCTGAGAAGAAAGTCTGCTAGACCTAGAGCTATGTGGGTTAAAGCAAAAGCGTTGAACAGCGTTCTGCAGTATCCACATACATCTTTGGATGATATCACAGTTTGAAAAGGTCTGTGCTCTGACATGGAGAATATGAGAAGAGACTTGAAGATCTGGCTGGGTACAGAGAAGAGCTTTTTGTAATTTGGAATGATGCACATTTTGCCAAATCCTTGCTATAAAAATCTCAGTCTGTAGATACAAGGCTAGGATTTATGGGTTCTATCTTCACTGGCAAGTTGCCGTGTGGTTTTTGGTGTATAACATTTAAAACTATGTCTAAGTTTCTGCATAGATAAGTTTTACTAACTGGAAATTTGTATATTTATATGTATCATTTGAAGTTACTGTTTCTGCATAGAAAGATGGTGAGATTTACTGACCAAAAGATGCTCTGATAAAACACCCTTTGTGCATGACGCTGTTGTACTCATGCAACTGAATGCCTTGAAGGTGCTACCTGCACCATCCATGAGCTTACCATGTTTTAAAGACCATGTGTTTTGGTACTGGGTGTTAACTGGGTTGGATTAGACATATTCCCTTTCCATACTTTTTTTTTTTTTTATTACTTTAGTCATAGGCTCTATTGAATTAACAAGGGATTTATCAAAGAGGAATTGAATGGCTGTTTATCTTTTCTAGGTTACTTTGATGGATGCCAACTATGTTATGGATGAGACTCTCGGCACATCTGCATTTCGTATATCGTCTCTGAAACTGGGAGAGAAGAAGGAGGTCCAGTTAACTTTCAATGATGTAAGTCACAGCATTCACAGCTTAGCCTTTGGTGATACCACTTTAAACATGATGGCCAGTTCTTAGAGCACCTAACTGAAACTCGCTGAGTTTGATGTTACTCTTCTTATGAGGCATAAGAACATTTGGCCTGATCTTGGTTCTCATCACAAGTACATGTTCCTAGATGAAGGGAAATCCAAGACCATTTCTGAGCTCATCAGTCCACCTCAGGACTATGTATGTATGTGGTTTATTAATATAGAGCCAAGTTGTGAATTCAAGAAGGGATTAGAGTATGTCATGGAGAGGTTAAGGGTGGCAGCCTTCCAATCAGGAAATAACTGGATATTCAGCTGTTCTGAAGCTGGTTTTCTAAGCATTCATTGTTGTCCGTGGTTAAACACAGAGTGCTGGCCTAGAAGCACTGTATTTATCTTCTTACTGTCCTGCTGAGAGGAGAATTAAGGAAACCAGTGCCACTGAATAATGCCTCAGTATCCTTGCTGAGAGAATCCCCTTTAAAAGCCTGGTTTCAAACTTTCTAAACCAATTTTTTCACCACTTGATTCCTTTTGCTTTAATGGTCTTTTGTTAGCATGAGAGGTTACAGAGTTTGCTTTACCTCTACTACTGGTGCCTGAGGTTTCCAGAAAGCTGACAGAAATTCTTCTATTATTATTATGTGTTTCACTTTCAATAAATGGCTTGTTGTAACACAGCCCTGACTGCACAGTAATGCATTAATTGGATTATTCTCTTTAAACACATATACCAAAGAGATGGAGTCACTCTGACGGGGGTTGTCTGCCTGCACGGTGACTCCTGGAAACTGTTGTTCCATCCGTGTGTAATTGAGCTTATTCTGTACCTATTAAAATATCATCGTTTATTGGAGTAACATCGTAGGCCATTCAGAACATAATTTGGTACTTGTAGGTATAGTCATCATGTCTGGTTATCTTTAAGTGCATATGTATTGTTTACATATACTGTAAACATAAATGCAGTCTGCGGTTCTGGTTTGGGCTGTGGGTTATTATAGGATCAGAGGATTTGTGAGTGCTCTGCTGTTTTCCATGTGATACAGAGCATGGTTACAGCAAATAATTGGTTAAGGCCTATTTATTGGAAATCAGAGAGTTTAATATGTGAGATTTAGCATTTAATTAGAGGTAACCTTAGTGCAGTTGGAAATTTGATACCCTCTTTTTTTTTTTTTTTTTTTTTTTTTTTTTTTTTTTCCCGAGTTTTCTTTTTTTTTTGTATTTTTTTTTTTTTTTTCTTCCCATCTTGTTTTTGTACTTTGGGGGTTGGGGAG